>WEDG01003065.1:0-12501 GCA_017591395.1 Schistocephalus solidus
CACCACCACCACCCTCTACGTTCGATGGCAGCAAGGGCTCATCCCAATTAACGGCGGAACGGCGCACCGTTTATTTGATGATGTTTGTCCAGCCCATCTACCAAGCGGCCCGTTAAGGCGGGCCGCGGTTTTGTGGTATGCGTAGATAAGTGTGAGTGTAGGAGTGACATGGCGTCAGCGATCATACCACGTAGAGCTCCGGTTCTCGTCCGACTGCACGTAAAGGTGGCACACACACACACACGCACACTGTACCCAAAGAAATACTGCAAAATAAAACTGGTTGTTTAGGCTGTGTGGAGGGACCATTTTTCGTACAATAAGCAAGTAGCTTTAGCATTCCGTTCGAAAGAAGTCGCTAGGTCATGTCTTGAACGATAAGATATGCTGGCGTATCTCACGTCGGAAGCCGGTCGCTAATTCTTGCCTGTTAGAAGAAACAGTGTTTCAACTTTTCAATTTGCAGGTATCTAAATGCGAAAAGGAGAATGCGAAAGCTGGTTGCGCACCGGAATCATGAGTTCAACTTCGCAGTCCCATGCTCTGAAGCCTGGAACTCATTCAATCGACGTATTGATCTGTTGGCGGCATACACAGCCATACACCGTCACCTCCAGCCTGCAGTTCTTGGTCGCGGATTTGCTTGCTCCCCTTACTACGATGGCTTGTTACGTTGTTGCTATTATCCCTGACGGTAGATTCCTGCACGAGGTCAAAAGCTCCGAGTGCTTCAGTGCTCGATCCGTCTTCTTCCTCGCTACTCAGTGAAAAGAAGCTTATGCACCTTTACTACATTCAACCTAGGGGATTTAATGCATTTACGGGCCATTCCCACTCTACTCTGCATTCTGGATCATGCAAACCCTCTCTGTGGAGGAAGAAGTACACAATACGACAACACACGGACCAACACAGTTGCGAAGGTGTTACGATCACCGAATCAAGGGGTTTATTCCCCTTAAGTTTCGGATTCCCACTCGAATCCAGGCTCAGAGACAGAACTGATATTGATGTTGAGTTGCACAGATTTTGCTTTGTACATAGCGTGCAGGTCATGAGGTCAAAAAAGATCTTATGTTGTGAAAGGAAACAACACGATCTGTTGCAGCTGTGAGTGAAATATCTACGTCAGAGGTAGCTGAAAACTACTGCTGACGCGGATGGCCGAACAAACAGAAGCAGTGCTAAGTAAGGACGCCATATCCCAACTCGCGACCCGTTTGACGGGACCAATCACACATTCAAGTTCAATGAGGCTGACATTCATGTAAGATGTGAAAACCACGTTGGCCGCGAACTGTTCGAACCATTGTTTTCCGGCGTTCAGTCGATAACTGAGCACTGTAACTTCTCTTCCATATTCTATGCTGATACTTTGTTTACATAGTAGTTAGGCTCTCGTTGGACTACCACCGGTCCCGAGGCAAGTGTCGGGGAGCAAAAAGGTCTCACGACCGACGCAAGTGATGAAAATTTGCAAGGTAGCGACTGGGCTGTGAACAACTAAACAAGTATCGCACCATATGCAGCTTTCTGTGATGAATGTGAGACCCACCTGATATGATAGGCTTGCAGTAACATAGCAATAGCATCCTATAAATACTGCCCACATATGCAACTCAGTCCACTTATGTGATTTTGTCCGTGAGGATGGACTCGAGTGTGGATCCAAAACGTAAGGCCAATAAAGCTCTTGATCCAGAGTTTGTGGCTCCATCTTCGCTAAAAGTACTCTTTTGCCTGCCAGACGCAAAAGCCACGCGCTTGTACCCATTAACCCTAACTATTGAGGATATGGCAAAGACGAGTATGCTCCGAGCTAAACGGTTGGGAGCTTAAGGATAAAGATTTCTCACTTGTCTGGGCATCCCATGTCTGAACGCATTCTCGGGTCCGCATACACGAACAGAAGCTGGCTGTGGGACAAGCTGATGGATTATCAGACGTGGTTGTCTACACGTACGAAACAGGTCACGAGTTTGAAGTACGCAGCCACGAAGATAATCGACTATGAGACGAATGTTCGCACTCCAGGTGTGAGTAGAAGTAAAGAAGGCGAAGACTGTTCGCTCGCCGGCATCATCCTTTTATCCATTTCGAGCTTTCAAACTCTTACTGGACTCCACCGTCAGAGATAAAAGTGGCAAAACATCAAGGACAGATTAAATAATAGTGAGCAGTCGGATGTAGTGTCCTCGTAACTACACAGGACAGATTGGAAGCATATTTGGATTGCGCATGCACGAGCATAAGCCGGCTGTTAGACAGGGATAATCACAAGTGGCTTCCCATACCTACAAAACGGGTCACGAGTTTAAATTCGCAGTCCCGAAGTTGATCGTCCACACCAGAAGGAAGATAAACTGGGTATTTATTGAATCCTGAGCCTCCGATGAGACCTAAATCAATCGATCTATTGATCTGGCACCGGCATACAAAGCCCGGCACGGTAACTTCCAGACTGCAGTTATTGATTTTTGAACGGCTGCTACCCTCCCCCTATAACTGTTGCTTGTTTTTGTAGTCCCGTTCATCGCTGACGGTGGATCCCAGTAAGAGGTAGAAAGCCCAGACGATCGAGTAGTCTATCTGAAAAACTTGCACTCATGGAACTAGTGACCATAGGCGCACGTAACCCCGATTTTTTCCAAATGACCATCTGAGCTGTTTGACTGCCGTCCAATTATTACTGTTGCAGTTTCGTTGACCCCTGGTGGCAAGCGGCTTTGGTAGACGGAGCCCTAAAAATGAGCCATTCGGCCAGACAATTCTTCAGCTTCCTCGTCGGTCTGACCGTAACCGTCTCACCCTAATCCCTCCGGTGATTTTCTGGCCAATCTCGCGATCAGCCGCCTTTTTCACAAAGAGCAAAGTTTACCAGGCGGGATGCCGCAGGATTGCACAACCACACTCAGTTAGCAACGTGGTCCAGCAGGATGCGTGTATCCCTCGCAGGTGATATTAAGAAACTGAGTCTCAGCTCGGATATAAAGCGCCATCCGCGTGTGCGCTGTTTACATGAGACCAGTCATCAGGATGGATGGCCCATGTAGTTGACCGAACAAGCGAACCTGGAGAACGCATCTTCGTCCTCGGATGTGATCGGGTCAGTTATTCAAACATCACCATGCTCCCACGCCTCAAGGGTGAGGCATTTCCTAATTAACGCTCACCTATCGTTAACTGAGCTCTGCCTTGGGGTTCATTCTCGAATCCTACCACCAGCCAAACAGCGGCTAGTAGTAGAAGAGAAGGATAAACAATGCCAGGAAAGACAAGGGAGACTGGAGTTACCATTTCGTGCTCATTAGCCATCATCAGCCAGTCATGCCCAGTCCTAGGTGGTGCCCCCACCGGAGCCTCGAACCCGAGATCTGTTGATCAGAAGTGGAATGCTCTAACCATTGTACTATGGGCTCGTTGTCTTACCGGTTTAGATCGGGAGTAGGGACATTCGTTAATCAGCGCTCACCGATCATTACCGGAACTCACTCGTTCTACTCTGCCTTGGGTCTCATTCTCCAGCCCTGCCAGCAGCCTCACAGCGGTTATTAGTATTAGAGGCAGGTACACAACGTTGAAAAAGGCAAGGAAGACTGGAATGGTTTCGGGGAAAACGGTAACGAGGTAGATGTCTTGCGGCTCGGGAGTTTGGTCCTAGTCTTCTGGTTGCCTCTAGGCGATCCTAGCAGCGGTTCTACGAACACATAATTTTAGTCGTTATAATTGCCACTTACTTGCTAACTAACCTTCGAGCTTTTCTCAGAGGATCGGAGCAAAGTGAGACTGAACATAGTAGGTTTTCCAAGACTGGGCAAATTACGGAAAAAAAATTACTTTACCTGCTATGGTTGAAACATGGCGTAATCGTATCAGAAGCTTGCTGTGCAATGTGCATTTCAACTGAAAGGCAATTCTTCAGATAGGTACTTGGGTAGCACTTATATGCGTTCTGGGAATTTCAGTGGCAATGTTTGTTAGGTTTATTTTAAGGTCACCCTCAACGTCAGACTCCGCTCCCGTAGACGGCTTAAACAATGCGATGGCTGACAGATCGTGGGAACCGAGTCGGGAAAATAAAAGTGGATGTAAGGGAATAGCCTTTCCGAATTTAAATGAAATGTTTGCAGGTCTTCTTCTAAAAAGCTCTTTAATAAACTCGATCCCGTGCCCTAGCAGGATTTTGCGATTTTTCCGTTCACGTATTTGTAGGGACGACATGGTTAGTGTGCAAAAGTATTCGTAAAAATATTTCGGTTAATCCCTCGATTGTGAAAAACCTCGGCAACCTCTGCAGAACCCTAACCTGCGACTGCTTAAATTAGGTTTCACTATAAGCAGCCTTCTAAACGCCTGAACTACGATATCCCAAACAAGGACTCCGAGTGTTTCGTATTTGTGTTCGGCTTACTGCGGGCATTTAATTCTAAACGGGTGCTGACCTTTCGAAGAGCTTGCTTGGTTCTTTATTATTCAAACAATTAATGCAAAAAATCGCTCAAAATTCCAAAGGATTGTTCAAACAAGTCGGCCTTGGACCAATCGATTTTTTTCTTCGTTCGCTGTCTCGGCCTTTTTAAAAAAATGTTTAAAGGGCTTGACGGATGGAACACTTGGTGTCCAGGACGTATAAACCAAGGTTCTGGGCTCGCTGTGCCAATGAAGCTTTTGTCATTATCAGAGCCTTTGAAATTGGTCACGTCAGGGGATTGCTAAATTCGGTTGCCCCGACTATCTAATTCACGATGAAAGCTATAACAAAGGGTCAACTGCCATCCCTTGATGTCCTCGTGCGCCGGTGAACAACTGCGTTACGACAAATTACCGTCTTCAGAAAAGCCATTAGCACAAAGGAAGTGCTACACTTCAGCAGCAATCACCCCTGTCTCACAAATGCAGCTGTGTCCGGACTCTATTCCAAAGAGTGAAAACGCATTGCAGCGCGCCATCTGACAAAAAAGTTCAAGGACAGAGCCTTCTTGACCTTCTCCAAGCCAAGGAAAAATCAAGTTATTTTTTCAATGAAAACAAGGGCCGATTGTATCAATGACGGCCAAACGAGCAGCACCCGAATTTGGTATGATCATAACCTTCATAAAAAGAGGTCTCCGAAGCAGTCTCTCGGCTGTTAAAGGTGGCCGGTGAAGGTTTAGTCCATCGATCCGGAGTAAAAAACCTGCCCTCTACCGAAACCTCGGCAGCTGTCTACCAAATTTCCGCTCATTTTGAAATTTGTGTTTCCTTGTTAGTTTTATGCATACAAAAGCTACGTGTAAAATTTTTGAAGTTGAGCTACTTTTCATGCAGACTTGTACCTTTTGCACGGAGTTTTTAAGGACTGCTGTCCTTTACTCCATTTATTGATTCATTTATTGAAATACGTTGCATTTATGGGGCCAGCAAATAGGTTGAGGAACTGAAGGAAAATTTCAGGCCCCCTACATGAACAAAATGTCAGCTCGGGGTTTAGACTCAAATTTGCAGCTTTCGAATCATATTGCAGAAACTGGCCACACTTTGACCATTCAAGGAGTGACCATCATAGGCCGAGATGTCTCAAGATCAGAAGAACTCGCAATTGAGTCATGCCATTAAGATAAAGTCCATCAACAGACGTCTAGACCTTCCTACGGCATATAAAGTCCGGCGTTATTGCATACATAAAGACCAGACCAAGATCTTCACATCAACATTTGAAACCCCAACGAACACGGCCCCGCGAAGAAGCAGCCCGAGGAGATGGTAGACTTACAAACATCCTCCATCGAGGTGAAGATACGTAATTTCAATGTTCTGCAAGCGCCATAAACGTCTCTCCGATGGCCGAGACAGCGAAAGAAGAAACGAAAATCCAGCTTTGATTATTCCGGCTGGTCATTAAAAATTATGACCGATATTTGTCATTGAATGCTTGGAAAATGGAGAGTAAACCAAACTTTTCGAAATGTCATCTAAAGTATGAATCTGATCCAACGAGCAATTTTTGTTTCTCAAATTATCCCCCGGAATTCTTACCATTGCAAACCCCAGCTTACTAAACTCCCTTAATCGGTAAATTCCTGCACACGTATGTGCATAGTCTTGACACAAACACCTTTTCATCCCGGATGGTGAGATCGTGAAAAACATTGATATTCCCTTACTGTTTCCAAGGTGCTGTTGGATATTTTGGTAACACAGCATGCGGCAGGCAACTATTACAGTTTAAGCTTCCTTCCAAGTCATCCAGTCGTGTATTAGCTCTTTTAGTGTGAGGCCGCGTTGTCTGTCAGGATCCTGCTTCGCAACCCTTGCTCTACCGTATGCGCATCCGTCTATAAATTTCTTCCGTCGCGATGGGCTACTGAGGATGCTACACACAATTCCCGTCCCCAATGCCATCTCCACCGCCCCTGAAACGCATGAATCATTAGCGGAAATTTATGGGCCGGATGTTGTCATAGCGCGCGGAAAAAGTTAATTGCTTCAATTAACCTTCAAACGAAGTATACGTAGAGCAATCCATTCGTCTGTTGCGTGAGTCCCACTCATCACTGACTGCCAACCATCAATTAATTTTATAATGTCACTTAAAAACATTCTAAATAATAGTTATTGCTTGTTTGATGCCCCTATTAAGACGGCAGCAGTTTTCTACCAAATATCACCCCTTTTCAAGCTTTGAGTTTCATTATTAGCTTGCATGCTAAAATTGCCAATAACCATTTAGCTGGTTCACTCCTTTTCACGCAGACTTTTTCCGTTTACCTGGGGTTTTCAAGAGTTTCTGACACACAGCCTTCCTGATTGATTGAAATATGCTGCACTGATGAAGCCTGCAACTACTTTGGAAAACTGAAAGAAAATTGCAGACACGTTTACATGAGTACAAACTGGCACCTTGGGTTAAGAACCAGACTAGCAGGTTAAAAAGCATATTGCACGAAATGGCCATGCTTTGATCATTCAAGGAGTTGTACAAGTAAGCATATAATTCCCATACGCATTAAAGCGCCTCCTTACTTTACTAAAATTTTAAAGCCTTCTTTCCATTTGACAATATTCCCTAAATAAAGAGAAATTGACGGCGAATGTAGAAATTGGTCTCAACTTACTTAATAGGCCACACCAAGGCTTATTCTACGTCAATATTGTCAAACACCACTAACTCGAAAGCTACCTACCTTCCGTCGATCGTCGAAAGGGCATTAATTTAATTATTTTTAGATAAGACGGAAGTCAGAAAATTTCAAATTTCAAAGAAAGAATTGGTGTTCTGTCTAAACTTTGTAAAGTTTTTCCATTCTTCGAAATGCATCCTCGATGGTTAAACATTACTAAAGTTTGCGAACAACGTGACATTTCCACTTATTTCGCCTTACGTCGAATCGCACAAACATTTTGTATGTGAACAGGTCAAAACAACTAACACGCTTCCAAGGTAGCGTTTTGAAACCTAAAGTTAGTCAAATCCACGCATCGACCCATGAATTAGTGTATGAAAGATGGATGAGAGAGAGAGTGGTTGACCCTGGGGACCGAATACCCACGACAATAAGCCCAAACTCCTCCCTATAAACAATCTGACACGTTTCGGGTAGTATTTTCGTCTACACATCTTCACAGAAAGGAGAGCCATGCTCACACTCTCATTATATGCCATTCTTTGACTTGTGCTTGTCTTTCTGGGTAGGACTCAAAGGTCAAATTCAACACTCCGTCATCAAGTGATGCGCCCAAAAAACCCCAGGCCTAAGCAGGAGAGGTAGGCCATTGTCTATGACTTCAGTGTAGCTGTGGGATGTTCAAATTCAGTAGATTCCCTATCACATGAAATGTCAACCGCAATTCTTAAATGTGTTTATGATTCGAGCAAGTCACTTTAGTAGGGATGTCGTATTGGTTAAGCTACAGCCTAATCTCCAGATATTTCAATCGCGGCAAGATGCTGACTTTTAAACAAAGTGCTTTCTTACCACCTGCGAAAAGCGCATGATGTAAAACATGAGGTATTTTGACTGCAATATTGTAGGTCAAGTTTTTTAATGGGGTCTTCAAAGGCAATGTCTATTACCCTTAAATAAACTGAACTATACTGAACTAATTTAAGTAGTATACCATTATAAATTCAAATGTATTTTATGGAAAATACGCACAAAAATATCCTTTTTTATACCCGGTTGATAGAAAATTACGTTTTTTGCAAATTTAATACTTGAAGAAAGGAAAAATCGAATATATCTCTTCATTAAAATGAAGGGGTTACATAGTTTTCCTAAAAGTTTGCAATTGATGTAGATCATGTTGCATGCATTAATACATTTGCGAATACGATGTATTTTGAATGAACATTTAACGGTTGAATAGATCTCAAAGTTAAGAATTTTTAACCGACAGATACTCCTTCTTCAAGTATAAAATCCGAAGACGGTGCGATTTTCTTCTAAAAAAATCTAAGAACGTGCGTTTTTGTGCGTGTTTTCCAAAAAAATACATTTTAATTGGCAAGGGGCAGTCAGGAAGAACCTCGTTTCATAGCTAGCATTATAGCGTGACTGAAATATCTTAGAGTTAGGCTGCACGATACTGAATTTAACGACCCAGCTTAAGTAATTTGTTCGAATTGAAAAGAAAACATTTCGGAGTTTTGGTTGACATTTCTAGAGATAGGAAATCTGCTGTATATTGGAGAAACCGGCCGACAGCGCCAAACGCGAATGCACGAGCATCAGTTGGTTGTACGAAAGTTGGACCCGAAGGCAGAGGTGGCAACCCACATGTACCACGTCTTCAACTTTGACGCCGTTGAAATCGTGGGTCGAGGGGAGGGTCACACGTCAAGGCAGATAAAAGAATCCTGGATGTCCATCGACCGCTCAGTCAACCGCCACAGTACTTTGCCTGCCCTCTATCTGGTCTTACGAACCCTCTTGACAGGAGAATGTCAGGTGGTAGAAAAATTGGGGCCACCAATAATTTCTGTGACCAATGAGGAAGAGGGTGAACAAAGCTGCAGTGAAAGCCAGCCGACTCAAACACACAGCCTGTCCATAGGGGGGCGCTGGTAGCGACACAAGCTACAGTCAGATGTGGCTCCGACGTGGGACAGGTAGACGACAAAGCGTGGCATGTAATGAGAGCGGTGAGCATGACCCTCCAGTCTCTGAAGATGGGTAGACGAAGCGACCACCCGAAACGTCTAACACTTAATTAACATCTTCCGGTGAACGCCTCTTCTTCCTTTGTCCTACCACCTGGGAAGCGCATTTTCACTACTCTTGATCTGATATGCCCTTAGACTATGACGTTGTCCCAAACGCCGTGGTTCGGAAGGCCGTAAACTAACGGGCTGATTCGGTGCTCCTCCCAGGATGGAAAGTCAGGTTGCAATGCGTCCTACTCGATGGCACTCCCACTCAGTTTGGACCCCAGCCATCCCCCCAACCCCTCGTTTCTGTGAAATCCGGAACCTCTGTGCGCACACTAGGCGCATGTGGCAAGCGTATTCGGGCTGCTAGCCTTTTCCAGACACTGCACCTTATCGCGCCTCCAGTTTTCTTGATACTAGAACCAGGTGGGTGAGGGGGGGAGAAGACGGTGCGGCAGGTGCAATGCAAGTCTACTATCGCTTAAAACTACCGCGCACGCAAGTCACTGTCTCTGCACTCAACATGTTCTGGAGCACACGATGGGTAGCTTTGCTAGCGACGGCTGAAATGTCCGACAGATATTTTGGAATTCTTTCAAGATGGTCTTTTTTGCAAACATAGGTATTATTTTTCGTTAAATGCAGCATAACAGAAAATTTCAATCTCCTACTGGAAGGCTACAAGGGATAGATGCGTGTGTTTTTAAATAAGGAAAAAAATAGAGTCAGTTTCTTGCTTTAAAACTGGTAGCTATTCATTCACGCACATTTACAGTCAGTTTGGGTTTTGCAACTCAAGTAAAAATTGAAGAGGAAAGTTTTTTTCACTTTTCTCGCGAGCTGTGGCTCTTCTCCCGTAATGCATGACCTGTTGTTGACCAGCATGCCAGAGGGAGAAATTCTAGTCCATGAACAGGCCTTTATTATAGTATCGTTCACAAATGAGAGTGGTTTCTATGTTTATTTATCAGCTGCCAAAGTCAAGGCGAGGGAATGGCTCCAGTTGATTCAGATGATAACTGTTTTGATTTTGACGTGCCGAGAAGCGTTTGAATAAATTCCGTAAAATTGACTAGGGACAATCCGCTGAAATGCTACTACGATACATTGATTTGTATTATGGGATTACTTATGGGTGGTTTCGGAATTTTTAAAGTTGTGGTCAATAATTAGTTAACCGTTGAAGTTTTTTATAATTGTGAAAATTCCCATTGAAAAATTCAAAAGACAATTTGTTCGGCGGACTGTAACGAAGAAGAGCTCAAAAAGATCCAGAACTTTCATCGCGAAAATGGCTACACGGATAGGTTTATTACAAAGAATATGTTCGCAAAACCAGAAGAACCCACCACAATTACTGCGGAAGAGAAAACCCTATTTCTCAAAGTCCCTTTTCAAGGGGATGCGGCAAGTGAACGCCTTGACCAAGTTATCGCACGAACCTTCCCAGCAGCGAGAATTATGATACTGTTCTCAACCAACCCTGTTTTACACGGAGAAGGTAAGGATAGGTTGCCGGCTCAGACTACCTCCATGTGTATCTACTCATTCACTTGCTCCTGTGAGGCAGGTTATATTGGTCACACGAGTAAGAGCCTAGCGAAAAGAATGAGGGAACACCTCCCGGAATGGCTAGAAAATGCGAAGTTAGAAGCATAAACAGTGCTATTCTCGCATACCTGGTTTACTCCGGGCACCATGTGATTTATAAGGTGCCACCAAACTACCCCCACTTCACTGGGTCAGCGGCTGTTAGCAACAGCAGAAGCCACCGCCATCCGGTTGAGAAAGCCGGTCTTGTGCGCACAAAAGAACCTGCTAAAAGCTCCGCGCTTAGCAGGGCCAAGGACGGCTTAATTACATGCAATCCAAACCGTTCGCCTATTCCCCTCCCCTCCCCCATCCCTTTCGTGAACGACCATCAAACCCTCACTACAGCTTAACCATTTGTCTCTTATCGCCACCACTTCCCATTTTAACACGACTTTCTGGTATGACGAGATTATGATTATATGTCTTAACTTGTTCCCCGTTCCCATATAAATATATTGGCTCGATGGGAATTTATCGAAAGCAGCCGTATGCTCACCAACTAGTCTTATAAAAGACAATTTGGTGAGCATACGTTGCTTTTTTTGATAAATTTTCATCAGGCCCGAGCATTTATATCACTGCCTTACTAAGTTTTATATGCGAATATGCAGAACAAATCGTACGATTTTCGGGGTGGGGGGAGGAAAAATTGCGGTCCGACATCCGATAATCGTCAGGGCGATGATGACTGCCAGGACAGGCAATTAGATAACTTATTCTTAGGGTGAAAATTTAATTCCGACATTGCTGTAAAACAAGCCTTCCAAGAGTTCCTTTACTGTTGATAAAAAGGCTTTTACACCACCGGATAGAACAACTTATCACTGAAATAGCCAAAATGCATTGAAAATATGGGTGCATACTTTGTCGAATAAAAATATTCCTTGCATTTACAAAACATTAAAAAGTTTTTGATCTACAATTCCCATTGAAAAATTCAAAAGACAACTTGGTGAGCATACGTTAGCTTACGATAAATTCTCATCAGGCCTTTACATTTATATCACTGCTTAATTAAGTCAAATATGCGGGTAAGTAGAACAAATTGTACGGTTGTCAGGGTGGGGGAGGAGGGGAAATAAACAAAATTGGGGTCCGCATCAGAGGAATGGCGGCCGCCGGGACAGGTAATTAGATGCGGGCGGCTAAATTGGTAGCTTTCGGCCACGGTAATTGCGGTTCCTGTATAAAGTTCTTTTGAGCGCACAGGACCGCGTTACGTAGCCTGATTGCAGCTTGCTCTGCCGTGGCCAAGAGACGCTGTTCAAGGAGTGGCCTCTATAACTTGCCTTACGGTATCTTTCCTGATAGTGGATACAAATTGTACGGTTGTCAGGGGTGGGGGGAGGGGATAAAACAAAATTGCGGTCCGTTTTCTGATTATGGTCAGAGGAATGGTGGCCGCCGGAACAGGTCCTGTGCGCTCAAAAGAACTTTATACAGGCACCGCAATTACCGTGGCCGAAAGCCACCAATTTAGACGCCCGCATCTAATTACCTGTTCCGGCGGCCACCATTCCTCTGACCATAATCAGAAAACGGACCGCAATTTTGCTTTATCCCCCTCCCCCCCCCCACCCTGACAACCGTACAATTTGTTCTATTTACCCGAATATTTGACTTCGTTAACCAGTGATATAAATATAAAGGCCCGAAGTGAATGTATCGAAAGCTAACGTAGGCTCACTAAATTGTCTTTTAAATTCCTTTAACGATTAAATTTTATTTAAAAATGAGCGTAGGATAGGCTGTCTATGTGCTTGTTAATTTAAGACTCCGTT
>WEDG01003066.1:0-28989 GCA_017591395.1 Schistocephalus solidus
TGGTTCGAACCGCAATGGACCGAGGATGATCTGGACATATATTTCCGCCTTTGAAAATCCCTCAACGGACTCTGCAATCGGCAAGGGAGAATCTGGCTGATTCATGTGACCTCGGAAATGCCGCCCGTTGGTACCCCCACCCTTCCCCCAAGGGCGACAAATCTCCTGAATCATCACCGGGAGTCACTGTCTGCTCTTTTTCAACTATGTTCCACTATGTTGGCCTCGCCAATATATCGAGATACTATTTTTTTGATACCACAACTCGCATGTACAAATAAGGAATTCAAAGGAGACTCACCTACATCTCCCTCAAATATACTGATACTGATACTGATACACCTAGAAAAAGAAGAATTATAAAGCGCTAACATAGAACTTAGGTTGAAGTTTCATAAACATTATCAAGTTTCCAATAAAAATTAATTTGCAGTGACTATTTTTATTATCATCATATCAACCGGTTTTAAATCTATATCAGCAAAAATTTATTTTATCCTGCATATCCTGTGTAGATCGTACTCATATTTTCGACGTAAGATGAAACCAACAACCTCCATTTGTCGTTAACTACCTGCCTCGGGACTAAACCGTTACTTGAAAACATCTCGCAGTCTCAACATTGACTCAAATTTACAACCCACCCAGATTTCAGCCTTTCCTAGATACCATTAATTTTTCTAATTGTTCACAGCTTGTCCGTTCTTCAACGAGAGTCAAGCATATTTTAGAGCTGATTTTCACAAATGACATTGCTCCCTTCTTCGTTGATTTTAAGCAAGGCCTCTTCCAAAGTGACCATACATTTATTCACTTTTGCTTACCAATTGTCTCATCGAAAAAGGCTAGCGTCGTTCCTTCCTATCATGCTTTTGACCTCGCAGATATGAGCTTAATAAACAACTTTTTGGACTCATTGAACTGGCAGCATCTCTCCTCCATGAACGATGCAGCAAGTCTTTCTGACTTCATGTTAATCGTTTAAAATATCATCTTGGGATTTGTGCAAACCAAAATTGTCAAGCCCTGCGCTTCGGAATCCACCGTCTTTCACTTTCTTCTGCCAATATTAAAGAAATTGAGGAAGCAGTTAAAAGATTAATATAGTAGTTCGTTATATGTACATCTAAGAATTGCAGAGATTTTTGAATTAGCCTCTAAGATTCGTCTTGCACGTGACAGACAGAGGGAATCTTTCGCCCTCAGCGAGCAAACCTCTGCAAAATCTGTTGCTCAATTGTTCCGCCATCGGTCCTGCTCTAAACGAGGTTATTAAATACCTTATTATTAAATGAAGATAAGAACTTCGTTCTCGAAGACTCTGCCAAGTCTAAATTGTTATGTGCGTTCTTTGTGAATCATTTTACGACGGAAGCTGAACCGGTTCCGACGTTTCAGGCATCTTCATTCAATGTTATAAGCACCATTGATTTCTCTTTATAACTAATTCGTAAGCAAATAATGCATCTGAAAATCTCACACTCTTCCGGGACTGACGGTATTCCAAACTCAGTTATTAAGAGAGTGCCGAGCTTTCTCCGATTGCTTAGCCAAATATTTTCAGTTTATCTTTTAAACGGATTATTTCCTGACTCATTGAAGACATCTATTATTCCTCCTGTCTTGAAGTTGGGATCTCTTTCGGACGTAAATAATTATCGAGGCGTTCACAAAACTCGGCTTTAGCAAAACTTCTTGAAAAAATTATTTCAAATCAAATTCTGGACTTTTGCCTAGAAACTAATTTCTTAAGCGACTCGCAATATGGTTTTCTACCAGAGATGGTCATTTGAAGTGTGCCACTTTGCTTTTTTTAATATCGTAACTTCCCTTCGTAATGAGAAGCAGTTAATGGTCATGATCTACTTTGACCTGAGCAATGCCTTTGACAAGGTACCACACAGACGTCTTCTGGTAAAACTGGATGCCCTCGGCATCCGGCCTCCTCTCCTTGACTTCATTGGTTTTTACCTGTCTAACCGCAGCCAGAAGGTCTTACTAGGTAAAAGCTATTCGACGCCTCAGCCGATCACGAGTTGCGTTTTTCAAAGCATGGTTCTAGGTCGCCTTCTATTTATTCTATACATAAACGAAATTTCAACTTTACTCACAAATTCACAAAATTTCGTTTACGCTGACGATCTCAAGTGCATTTATTTACTTTTCTAAAGACACTGCCAATAGTTGCGTTGATAAAATCAACACTGATCTACTTATGCTCTCACGTTGGAGCTGTACTTGGCAGATGAAATTTTCTCCATCCAAGAGCAGTTTCATGTGTTTTGGCCCCGCCAAGCTTCCTGGACCCCTAGTATTTCAAAAATAGTACACTTTTAGAACGATCAACTATTAGAGACTACGGTCTAAGTTAAACGAATAAGCTAGCATTATCACCTCATGCAAATCGAATTTATGCAAAGGCTGCACAGATATGTGATTTTATATCACATAATTTCTTCCTTCCGGAAATAAAGTTAAACCTATACCGCATATTTGTTCTTCCTATCCTAGAATACAGCTGTCCCCTCTTTTGGCTGATAAACGCTTCTGACCGCAGTGAGATGTAAAAAGTTCAGAGGTTTTTTACTCGAAGACGATTTTCTCTTCCTGGATCCAGTATCTCTTATATGGATAGATGCCAGTTAGCAAACATTAAATTTCTGTGGGTTAGAAGACTTGAAGCCGGTATCTTTTTCCTGTTTCGTGTTAACTCATGCCCAAATTTTCCACGAATTAACGCTCTCACTGCGGTAGATCAACCCTATGTCACTCCTAATTCCTCCATGATCATTTCACCACCCCTTAGCTCCACAACTAATCGTTCTCGGTTTTTTGCCTCCAAATATGCTTTCATCTGGAATAATCTTTCACTGTAAATAAGGTTGTCATCTACGCTAGCTATTTTCAAAACAAAATTACGCAAACATTTAACTTCGGAAGATAATAAGTTCTTACTGTCTGTTTCCTTCCCAAATTCAGAACTTTTGGATTTTTAAAAGGGTCCTCCTGGTATTTTAGGCAGTAACCTTGCTATTATATTGGTCTCTAAAAATACTTCCATCATCCTCTGCAGGGTCAATCTTTGCATCCACTTTTTCGTCCCCTCCTTTTAAGCTAGCATCGCCAACTCTTGACGACCTTGATACTTTCCTCCGATTTTCCAACCCTGACGATTGTTTTCAGGTTCAGTGGATGATCGAGGCGGGTTCTGATGGTTTCGCCTCTTTGTTGGTGGACTATGCATTTAGCAAGGTCACATATTCCTTATAACCTAAGAAATTCTGCACCAAGTATTCCTCCACTTGCATCCTCCACGTGTAAACGCTCTCTCTTCTTTGCTTCTAGGTATAGTTTTCTTTGGAATAACTTGCCAATTGAAATGAGGTCGTTAACTGAGTCTATCTGCATTCAAGCGAAGACTGCACATTTTATCTTAACACTGATTCTATGAACCTTTTATTTTTCCTCATCTCCAGTAGCTTTTCCCCCGTGACTCGGAGAAAGGACCATTGGGAATTTAAGTGACCCTCTTGAAACTATATTTTCGCTACCTCGGGTCGCCCATGAACTATGATATCTCCTTATATCACCAGTCCTCCAAACAATGAGGTCATTCGGACGTACACATTCGGTGGTCTACAGTCTAAAATGCAACCGTTTCTTTGGATACTAACCATCATCAGAATTCAATTCTGGATCATAAGATGCTGAGGACTTAAGTTCATTGACGCATTTTCGTGAGATTTTGTTTCATTTGCCTAAGTGATCAAGAACGAATCACCTCGACGTTTCATTATCTCATTCTGAAATGCTACTACCGTATTACCCTACTCTACCACCTGACCATTTTTTCCTAAGCAGTTTTTTCTCCTACCTTCTATTAAAATAATGAAGGCTTATTGAACTCTGCCTCCATTTTTATGGTAGGAGTTTTTTACTGCCTATTTTTTCTAGTTCATCATTAATTTTAAAACATCACTAACTGTTGATATAGCAGGACAATTTATGTATTTGTACATTTTATCTGCACACATTGTCATATCTTTATTTCGTTACTAATGTTTGCTTAGACAGTGCCTTGCCGGTGCTTATAAAATACAAATTCTAAATTCTAAATCTCGATGATGATCTCATGACCTCTATTGTCCCCTCTTCGTGTCGACCCTGTTGTCCACGATGAGTTCCTCCCCTCTCACCACCAATTGTGGTTATAAACAGAAGCTCTGACTGCTATATTAGCTCTCAACCCGACAAGGAGCGTTCCAAACCCTCATCATCAGCAACATATCAGCAACATCACAATACTAGCCTATTGCATCTAGCTATTAATTTTTTATTGAAGCAGAGTTTTTGTCCTAAGTTTTTTTTAAATTGGTGGCTCGCCGAACTCCGCCTCCAATTTATCCGTATGAATTTTTTTACTGCTTCTTTTCTACTTCACCGTATACGTCAAAGATTTTTGACTATTGTTTTAAAAATGACAAATCGTTCTGAATCCGATATGCCTACCATAGTACTCATTTCTGCTGTTAATAAAGCTGCTCAAATAGTGCAGCAATTATCCACTTTGTACTTATTTATACCGCGATACTAAGTTTTTAATGATGGGGCACTCTGGGCCTTAAAAACACAAATTATTTATAGAACACTCTAGTTTACTATCAGCACCTCATCGGCCGCCTCCATGGAGACTGGATCTGATTTCATGATAAATTGCAACTCTCCCTTTTACGACATTGTTTAAAACCCTGGTTTTATTCTGTCAACATGTGGAACTGCATAGACCAGAAGCAGATGGCAGCGAACTCTTTGACTTCCGTGTATTGTATGTCCTTACTCCTGAGGTTGGTTTGCATAAAAGCGTTTGGCAAACCCTCCCATTTGATCAGTCAGCCCTATAGATATCGTTTTACTCAACTCAGTGTGTATAGGTTGCACGACTGTGTAGATACTCTCTTCCCCTAATCTTAATTGGCGAAAATTAAACTATCTGTAGGGAAGCAAATAATGAAATGGTTTTAAAACGATGAGTGTTCACTTCAAAATAAATCAAACACTGCTCACCGTCAAGTTTACATTTGCTATAAAATGGGGGTGTTTTTAATGTGCTGGACCTTGGTCGCTGTGTCAAAGCTCATACCATAATTTGTGTCTCAGTCGAGCAATAAAAATAATAGTAAATATTGGTTTGCACGCAACATAAAAATAAATATACAGTATGGATCGAACTAGCACCAAAAATTCCTGGCAACTAAATTTATGTGCTAATGGTTTTTGAATAATTCAGGTTTTGCTGGGAAAAAGTGCAGCACAATAAAAATTATATTAGTCCAGAACCGGAAACAGTTGACGCAAGTGGAAGCGGAACCGGGATTCCAAGCCAGAAAAAGGGTGCATGGATTGACATTTGCTCACTACCGACTGATGAATTTACCTATTGTGGGCCGCGGAGTCAGTACAATTTTGGTCAAGAGGTGACGTAGTACAAGGATCAGAGACCATGAAAAATCATCACACCGGAAGATTAAATCAGTTGAGTCAGCACTCAAAATCCGTTGAAGCTGTGCTGAATGCATAAAATGAGTGATGGTTTGCTTAAACAATGAATAATTTTGCAGAATATTTTTTCCAGGGCAACCGCATCACGAAAAACAACTGACAATACCTAACTCACCGGCCAGAGCAATAAATAATCAGGCATTGTGGGATTTTGTAAACCTATCAAGCGGCGAAAGTATAGTTCATCAGGGCTTGTAAACCCATAACATTTTTGGTACGCCAAACTATGGGATTCCGAGGGTGTTCCGGTGTCGGCCGCCACAGGAGTTATGAGGTACAAACTCCATAATTTAACAATTTATGAAGCAGTGCATCGAAAATAAGTCCGCAACAAGAAAACCGATTTTTATCTATCCATCCTTTGATGTTATTTTTGAAATTAAAAAATCTTTTAGCCACTTCAATGCCTTTGTATTCGCTATGCGTTTTAGTCACAATATGCTCTAACAGGTTCCTTCAGTGTCTATGCATTTTTCCTTTCCCTTGGTTCTCAACCGACTCATACATTTTGCAGGGTATTTTTGTATCGCACGATGCTCCCAGCTACTGAGTCTTGTCCGAATACTACCAGTCCTATTACTGAGTCCCCTTTCCAGAACTCTCCGAGCTCGCGTATACTTAGCCTGGGTGTTATACCTTTGCATTTTCTAACCACAAATAAACGTCAAATCCACTCCCGTATTTGTTATTTCAAATATGTCCTGTGCTATTATTCCTGACTGCCTACAAGGTGCAACCAATGACATTTCAAACAACGCCGATAGCTGCTTTTGTTGTTTTTGTATGTTTAATAGTCGGACTCCTAGTTTGTTAGCTATTTTGTTCTCTGTTTCAAACTTTGGAGCCTATGCATACAACGCAGACTCGACGTGTTCCTTACATTTCAAAGGACGGAACTCCCCACTACGATGGGATTAAATCCGTTGCTCGCGATTTAGTTAGTGGAAAGGATGCAAAGTACGATCAAGAAAATATACCAAACGGCACCGAATTAGTAAATGGGTCAACTCCAGTTATTCCTGATTCATATGTGGGATATTCCAACATTCCTAACCAGGTTTACTTTATTTTAAATTATTTATTGTTTAGATTTTTCGAAGAGCTGTCCGCAAGGGCTTCGAATTTAACTTAATGGTTGTCGGTGAAACCGGTCTCGGCAAATCTACCTTTTATCAACTCACTCTTTCTCACCGATATTTACAACGTTGAAAATCCAGGTCCTTCATTTAAAGCCAAACACACTGTTGAGGTCCGGTCCTCATCCGTACTCCTAAAGGTTGGACGTCTCTTCTTGCGTTACTTTGAATGTAGGAGAATGGCGTTTCATTGAAGTTAACAGTTATTGACACCCCGGGTTTTCGGAGATTCAGTCAACAATAGCGAATGCTGGCAGCCAATTTTAAACTTCATAGATGCTCGCTTTGATGAATATTTGGCTGCTGAAGGTCGTGTTTCTAGGAATTCCGTATCCATTCCTGACAAGCGCGTGCATGCGTGCTTATATTTCATCGCCCCTACAGGTATGCGTGTCCTGAGCCCTATTTATTTTGTGAATTTCATGTAGCAGTTTTTTTACATTTTTACAACTTGCTTACTACTTTATATAACTTAAATGCATGTTCGGTTGCATTGTTATTTGTCAGCTTTAATTCTGCAACTTTTTATACAAGATCGTACTCGTCGAAAAACGCCTTAAATTGCAGCCATCTTTTGAGATTGTTGACCAAAACTTATTCCTCACCTTATACACTGGGCATTCTGAAGTTATTAGGCTATGACATAGTGGGGAAGGGAAGGACTGTGCAAGCACAGTGCGGTGAGAGACGATTCGTGGACTTGTCAATGCCGATATACCTTCTGGGACAACATTAAGGCTTTTATTGGACTGCCTGGTTGTTTATCATGCCCGATCGACCTATTCTCCGGTTTGAATTGCCTTATTAGCTATATTAGTTTGAAAAACGATTCGGGTCTACATCGAAATCGGTAACTGAGCCACTGCCAACCGCCAAACTGGCTAGCATGGGATTCGCGCGCATCAGTCTCCTATTTAATGTCATTCGGCGTCTTTAATCGTTGGTTGACACCTCCCTCCACATAATAACCTTTCATAAATACAACAAGCACGAGGACAATAACGAGGGGATCCGCGGTTGAGGCTTGCGGGATACCGTTCGCCCAGAGCAGTTGAATTGTACTGTTTGGGATGGGACCTGCCTGGTGTGCTTTCTAGTAGACATTAGGATGCTGCGTAGAGTAGATTGTGGTGCCTTTGGAGATCAACGAACGTATAATAACTTTTTACTTAAGTCACATGAGTTTCAAGGAAGAGCATCTCCCCGCACGTATTAGTATTTTCGGGGTCTGCAGTAGTAACATTAGACTCCATTCTTCGAGTATGGCAATTCCAAGGCTCTGTGTCAGTCCTTTCCACACCTTACCACAATCCTCGCTCTTACAGCTCCCGTCCAAGATTTGTGTTTAATATCGTTCGCCATGTGATCCTTGTCCCATCGGTCTATGGACAGCTTTTCGGGGCTCTGAACTCGAGGAACCCTTGCTCGTTTGCAATGGTCACCAAGGTTTGGACTTGGTGTAGTAAGAAGCTATTGTATGGTTAATCTCCAGCGTTTGAAACGGACTTTGGTTCCTATGGTGTTCACCTTTGATGCTTTCAGTGTACGCCCATTGTCTCAGGCCTGCGTACTTTCTACAAGGACCGGATGGAAGGCCTCTGATGATCAACTTGATGGGTAACAGTAATCTCTAAAAAGTGACAGTTCCACCGTCGATTCTGCTAAGATCCACCGTGTGCCTCAGTATGGGCATGCAGGGAGGGTGACTTGCGCGTGAATTAAGTTATTGGTAGTTGCCTTGTGCTCCACCTACTGCACCCTCCTTTTCTCGCTTGGGCTCGATGTTATGACCAATTTAAGAAGATCGGCGGCGAAAGAAAACGCAGGTGGCTGGTGCGGTGGCACCACCACATTGGCTCTGATCCCATTATGTGCCAGTTGAGTGTCTGAGACGGTCAGTCAACTAGTGTTAAGATTGGGGAGGTGGCCAACAAAGCTGAAAACAACCCGTCGGCGCGTGCCATACACACGAACTGGTCCCTTAAACACTACACCAGGATTTCACACGAAGGAGTAACCTGTTCGGATCACACTTTTAGCAGAGAATCCGCATGGAGTGGGAACCGAAGAACACACTTCCCATTTACGTCAGGGATACCGATTGCGTGTTTACGGCAAGTGCTGTTGGGCGTGTTCATTTGTGGAATAACTGCTGGAGGGGAAATATGACTTGATTTCGTATAATCGACCGAGCTCTACCTCAGGTTTTTATGGAGGCGCATGTGGCCGAATAGGCCCATGTGGCGACTGCGTGTACATTGGTAGTTTAGGCGAGTTTGGTGCGTATATATTGGGATTTTTGGCTGTGGTTCGTCAGTCTCTGTGCGATGGTTTCACTAATGGCTGACCAGGGGCGATGCGTAATTTGCCTATGCGCTTGAAATTGGAATAGTATAGGCTTGGAGTTGCAGTAAGGAAACTGTCAGTAGAGGTTGCGCTAATTTATGGTTTTCAGATGTGCAAGGTTTGTTTTCTGTGTTGATATTGCGTTGAATTTAGCTTTCGTGGATGTCTATGGGACCAAGTAGGCTCATGTGGTGAGTGAATGTGCGTGGGTAGGGCGGAAAGTGAAAGGCTGCTGCGACGAGTGTATACCTAGGCTCCTGACACTTGTCTACCGTTTACATTACGATTGTTTTGCAAGTGGGCGACCAGGTGGCTGCTTGAGGATAGGTGCGGGTCGAATCCACGTTGCTGGTGGTGGTGAGGGTAGCAGTAGCGGGCGTCAGGAGTGATCTTAACGGCGGTGGGTGTGGGAGACGTGGTGTTGATGGCATCGTCGTCGTTGTGCGCGATATTGCAAGGATGATAGGGGTAATGTTGATCGACGGCGGTGAGGCAACAGGACTGTTGTCACCCGTGGTAAGGATGATCGTCGTCGTGGATGCCGTAGCAGTTGGGGTAGGGTGAAGATAGAGGTGTTTGTGGAAGCAGTAGTTAGGGCTGTCGGTTTGTTGATATATTGGATCCATGGATGCCCGATGAGGTCCACCCGCGCACGAAATGTTCGTTGGCAGCGTAAACATTTTGGAAGTGGTTAGATGATGACGTTGTGGATCTGCGGCGCTTGTGACTTTACATTTGCTTTTTGGGCTTCGACTACATCTGCTCAGTTTGCTTCGTAGACTGCTGTTTCACTCTTCACTGTCCTTCTCCAGACTGGTCAATCCTGGGTGAGGTCCTCCCAAGTCTTCAGGTTCATTTAAAAGCGCCTCGTAGGTGTTGTAGCGTGGTACTTGTCCTGGTCGGTGAACAACTGTAGTAAAATCTCCATAGAAGGGGCGTTTGGGTAATCTCTCATCAGGTGGCCGCCCCATCGCAGTTACGGTCGCCTCAGCACAATGTCGATGCTGAGGATTCCGGTTTGTTCTAGGACTTCCGTGTCTAGAAGCCTGTCTTGCCATCTCCGCTTCAGTATTCTGGAGAGGCAGCTGAGATGGCAGTTTTGAGTGTCCTGGTTTGGTTGGGATACGTGGTCCAGGTGTCCGTTCCATAAAAGAGTGCTGTAAAGACGGCGGCCTTGTACTTATCTTATTTGGTGTTCAGATAAAGACCGTGGCGATTCCACATGGAGGCTTACGGGCAGCCGACGACCTTTGGAGTTCCGGTGCGCGACTGCGTCGTCAATTTTGGTGCTGTCTAAATAGGCGAAATTGTCCACGTTTTTAAGTTGGCTGCCGTTGACAGTGATTATAGGGGCATTGCATGTAGTGTTCGGTGACAGCCAATACAAGACCACCATTTTGTCCGTGTTGATAATCAGTCCGCCGTTGGCGCAGCCGGCGGTGAAGAGGTCCGTTCTCCTTTGCATATCCCTTTCTGCCGCAGGGTTGAGGGCGCAGTCGCTTGCGAAGGGCAAGTTGTGGATAGACGAGTTGATGCCTGCAAGACCCGGTTATTGAGAAAGTGGCCGTCGGTTTTTGTAGACAATTTAGATCCCAGGGGCGCTCATTACGGTAGACAAGTACTTTTGTTGTTACAATGAAAGCAATCGCTCGTTTCTACCAACAAACTATTCCTGATGTCATAGGGGTGCCATTTTTCCCTTTCTATTATAAACATAATCATCTTCTGCTAGTATAAATGTCGCCGAAGGCATGTCTGTTTGAGTGGAATACGCTTTATTTTGAAAATTATCATTCGACAATTTTAGCAAAAATGGCCTCATTCACTGAGAAAATTGGATTTTGCAAGAATCAAAAGTTTAAAAATGGGCATCTAATAGGAGAGGCTTTTCCAATGTCTATTTTTGTATTTCTACCTCTTTACACGTAGGGTAGTGTGCTAGAAATGGTTATACAGGACGCTGATATGCCGTTGTATGGCAAGCGATATGTCGAAAGCTTCGGCGCATGGGACGGGAGGACTTCGTGGCAGTTAGGTCAGAGTGATCAGAGTGACCGAGATGGACAACATCATCAAGAATTCGACTAGCAAATTGCTTGACCGTTGTGAAGTGTTTTCTATTATCGTATCCACAAAAAAAGTATAAGAGACAAAATTGTCAGTTCATGTGCTCAGTTATCTTTTCATTTCCGTATCAGATGTCCAACGACCTTTTGTGGGCACAACAGGGATCACCCCGTGAGATATGATTCTTTGGGCTTTATCACTACTTACTTTAACAAATTTGGCCATTTTAAATTGCGCAAAACAGTCTTAGTAAACCATTTTCTGTTGTTGTTTGACACTTCAAGTGCCCGTGTGTTTTTCGACTGTTAACGCCTATTTTGAGATGAAAAGCTGCCGATACATTTATTTTATCGTAAAATACCTTAGAACTTTCGTATTCTGCCCTTCAGTTATGCTAATTTGTTAGGCGCATCGCACAACGTGGCTCGTAAGACTTCGAAAATTTTGCAGTAAAAATCAACAGAGTGCAGAAGTAAACAATTTAAAAATTTAAAATAGACATGTTTTGAGTCGTCCTTTAACACTTCGCAAAATCATAGATGAGGTATCGAAATGGTCGGTAAACTATTTGCAACCGCAGAAATATTTCCTTGTACGTAACCTGATGCCTTCCAATCGTTGCAGGGCACCATTTGAAAAACATTGACGCGGAATGCCTACGCAGGATTCAGGATAAGGTCAATGTAATACCAATAATAGGCAAAGCCGATTGCATGACTTTGGAGGAGTGCAAGGAATTCAAAAAGAACCTCCTCGCCGACTTTCAACATCACAAAATTAAAATATACGACTTCCCGGATAGTGAGCAAAATTTTGGTGAGCTTACATCAATTTCGTCGCGTTATGCTGAGGCTTATATAACTATTGTTTAGTTTTTTTTTTATAACGGCTAACTTGAAGTATGTCAAACTGTGGTGGAAAAATACCATACGATAACGTGCTCGATGGTGCCATTCTGCCGAGGGATGCTTTTCCTTATGACAATTTAAACGCTTACTTTGGGCCTACTCCCGTCTTCACCCCCACTGATTTCATGAGTTCCCTTGTCTAAACCAGTTAAATAGATTTTGAATCGTATCTACCTCTTCGATAAGCGATAACTTATTTTTTATAATTTGTGGAATTTTACCTACGAGTGTTGAGGTAGGTAGATCACCGGAGATGGGGGATACCTGCTGTCCCCCAGTTACCACCGGAACAGATTTTAGCACTCTCAAATGGCTGCCCCTCGGTCTAGACAAACTATGGCACCATCCTCACATTCTGTGATATTTTCTGTAGATAATGAATTACCACTCCTATTCCCCAACACCCTTTGTACACAACCGATTTGCGGATATGCCCATACACTCATTGCCACGAATGTGACTGGACAACGATTCCCGATCCGAATACTAGTGGACGCACCAACTTACCAAAATCTATGCGGCTGAGAAAACCTTGCTTAAAATGTTTTTCTAGCCCATAAACCGAGCACTGTATGCCTTGCTTAAAAGTGCAGACCGATTTCCGTCCACTGTCGTCGAACATCACGCCTAGTACTTTTTAGGAAGAAGCCAGTCTCTGGTAACAAAGTCATCCTCTGGCCTCCCTCTTTACATTCTCTTCCTTGGTTAACAACCTAGAGGGAATTGATAATTGCCTGTCCTTTCCTTTCCAGTGTGACAAAAGTAGGCCCAGAGCAAAGTGTGAGCATTTACTAAGTGTTTATCTGGCAGCGATATCGCATTTATTTTAACACCCTGGATGCCATCTCCTTGCCTGATCTTCTATGTAGATTTTCAGCAAAGCTACTTTTTATCTTTTTTATCCCGTTCTCACGGTCTCCCAATATCTAATTCCGTTCCTTCCGGTGATTTCTTAGAAAACAGTAACGACGAGGAAGGGTCGCGCCTCCGTCGTCTACGAGACCGCATGCCTTTTGCGGTAGTGGGCGCCAACACTTACATCACCAACAGTGCCGGAGTCAAGGTCCGTGCACGCACCTATCCCTGGGGCACCGTGGAGGTCGACAATGTGGAGCATAATGATTTCTCCATCCTGCGTTACTTTCTGATCCGGCTTCAAATGCAGGTGGGGTCGACGTACTTTTTGCGTGCTTATTCTCGCACGGAGTTTAACCGTCTCTCTGGTAGGACCTGTCGCTCAAAATGCTGAGTCGCACGAGGTTAATTGTTCCACTCTGGTCCCATCTGGTTCCCAGGGGACATCTATGCCTCCATCTAGCTGTTCTACCTGCAGCAGGTACACTCAAGTTATCGCCTTTTACCGACTGACGAAACCAGATGCAGCAGTTAGCTTATCTATCACTGGGGTGAATTTGCAAAGTCCAACTCGGTTTTGAGTGGGTGACCAGCGATTGCGTAGCTCGCTGCTGTCTAATTAACCTCTAAGCCCATGTTTGTCTCCGGTTCTGTTGGCCTAATCTTCCACTTGGCGTAGGGTGTGTATCGGATAAAACTGGTCATTTCGGTTCCAGGCTTCCTCATCAGTGTACTCCAATTCGTGCGCATTTCATCTTTGCCTCTACTGCTTTTATTAATTCCAGCTCTTGTGCCGACGGTGGAATGGTAGTTTTGAGCCTTAGTTGCAAGTATGTGGACGGGAGCCGAGGCTAATTGGGCCCGTTTTTTCACTGGCAAAAAAACAGCGGTAATTACTAATGGACTTTGGCAGCTGAACGACGTGGAAACCCCGGTTGAGAACTCATTACTTACCATATCAGGGTGAGGGGCTAAAAGGTAGGTCTCAAGCATGATCTGCTTATTTCATCTCAACGAGCTATCCTGTTTATCACGGTCGACATAAACTACACAGGTAGTCAATTGCCATTTTCCTAGGGTTTCTTTATTACCTCCGGGGGGCTGTAACTTTCGTTTTCAGTTAGCTCCTCTGCGACTGTGTGATGAATCCGCAGCTTGACTTACAATCGTGAGGTCTGGGCGGTGTTCCTACTTACCTAGGACCGATTTCGAACAAATGCAGGGATTGGTTATAAAATAGGCTATCCAGAGGCAGTAGGTATTCTCTCCTGTCCATATATTCAAACGGGCTGCAGCGCAGAGAGCACCTCGACGGCGATTGCCGGTCACTGGACAGTATCAGCTTCACGGACCGGTGCTAACTTTCACATACCCGTTTTCATGGTGACCACGCAGAAAAAAAAACAGCCTTATCAAGCTAATTTTCCTCTGCACCCACCAGAAATCCGTTAAAACTCACCCAAATACCAAAATCGGTCATTATAACCTAACCTACCTGTCAAAACGGTCAGTTATGAAAATTAGTCCCCGGAAAGGTGGTCTATCTTTTCATTGTTTCGTTGACGAAGTTGCCTCTGGAGTCTACGTAACCTAATTTTGCGCCAAAATTATTGTTCTATTTTGTCGCAACCATGTCAAATAATAGAACCACTTTAGATGGCAGTTTCACAGCCTTAAGAATTAAACTGTCTTAACGAGCCCCTCCAACTATGAACTACTTGTCGGCTGCCTTGTTTTTCCTTTTTCCTGTAGTGGGCCTTAAAAGTATTTGTCGGTTTCCATGGTTGTCGGATACTGTCATATATTCGCCTTCAGCGAATACTGGTTTTGGTATGTAAGCAGTGTTTTTCGACTCTTCCTCTCAAAGATTGCAGAGCTATCAACGCTTCTGATCACACTGACCACTTTGTAAAGCTGGTTGGTCTTAAAAGATCAATTTTTGTAGCCTGAGGCAAGTAATGCAAATTATTACTTATTATGTCCACGTTAAGAAAGCACAATTTTCAATCGGACCTTCCGTACGGAAAAGACTGAGCTGTTTCCTCAGTCAATTTCACTCAATTCCTCAACCATCATAAATCCGATCCAAGTCGACTAATGGTTAAATTAGACGCAGCGGCAGACGTGAGATAAAACTAACACCTCACTTAAAGCCTTTTTAGATCTATTTCGGGGCCCAGATGTAGCATCACTGGGGTGTGACATAATTGCTATCTGTTTGGCCGTCCGTGCCACCAAACGGTTTCTCCAGTTCATCTTGCTTGGTTCTTGGTATAACCTGTAATTTTCTCGCAGCCGTGCTCAAGAATCCGTATTGCTCAGATCGGAAAGCATTCTTGCACAATTCAGCTCAGCTAAGCCCTCCTGTTTTATGTTTCAGGTTTGACCTATAATTGGACCTCCAGCCTCCTGCTGAGTCTCTCTTTGCAAGAAATCTTCAACCATGGGGGCTTTTATGACCTAAAAAATGGCTGCTTTGAAGACTGAATAATTGGCTAGTCTAACCGCACGAAACCTGGTTCTATCGTCACAACTATCGGCGTCTACGGGACACCTTTCCGGTCAGTCCACCTCTGTGGCTTTCGGGGTAGACAAGCAAAAGGAATGCTTTAGATCACCGCTGTCTAAGAACGAAGCACTTAGCGAAGTTCACAGACTTCGTCTCGTACAAGACACTGCTCTCGCTACGAATATCTCATGCCGATATCCTTGCTCTCCAAAGAATATCGGCGGGGGTGGCATGAATAAGTTTTTCGTCGCACACCCCATCAGTTCGTCCTTCGGAACAACACTCACATCTGAGGCTTGCGCACACACGGTGATCAGTTAAATGACAAAAGTATTTAACAGTTTTCCTGTGCTACCTCGCCTCTTTAGGCCACACTGGTATATTGGGTGCCCGGGGGCAGTCACTTTGGTGGTTTGGTGGTCGCACCAATTACCGGTCTGTGCGATGTGGTCACTCCACTCTGAGCGGTCAGCAAGGAGAAACCAGCTATAGTGTGGAACGTCTCATGCTGGTGGACCTTGATCCGCCACCTTCAGCTTTTTTCGGTGGCTATCATTATCACATTTTTCCCCTCTCGACTATGGGGTATTTTTTTCTATTCACCTGTCTCCTCTCCAACGATCCGTCTTTAGCATCTGCGTGAACTGACGCATCGCGTGCACTACGAGAACTACCGAAGTGCCAAGCTGTCCTGCATCGCGTCGGAAAGCCAGTTTCAGACGGTGGATGGCAAGGATCCGATGATGTGCATGGAGGCAGAGAAGAAAGAGCATGAGGCCAAGATGCGCAAGATGGAGGCGGAAATGGAGGCCGTCTTTGCTCAAAAAGTATGGCAGTTTATTCATACTTTTACATTATTAATGAATGCTCTCCTGCCTTACTCTCTTCATGTCTTTTTCCCCTCCGCAGATTAATGTCCTAGTTGTAGTCAGTCGAACAGACTGGTGTTCATTGAGCGTGACCTATGGAAGTTAAAGTGGGTGTTTTTGGCTTCTTTTTCACCCAGTCAACCTGAACGGACACTTACTTTCACCGAAAGCCAGTTCGATGGGTCCCACGTCAGCTACTTAAAATTGGCTCTGGACTCATTAGCACCTACAATTTAGTTCAAGTTTAGACTACTCATATTAAAAACGATGAAAATAAGTATTATCCGCAAAGAAAAGGGGGCTAAAGTGGCCGTTTCAGACTTATTTGTCGTCAGCCAGCCAAACTCCAGATCTGGACCGAACAGATCTGAATTTCTAGCCCATACTTTGTTGGCCATCGAGAATAACACTCTCCCCGAACAAAACAGGACACTCTCCTGTGCCATGTGTTGCCTTGTGAAGCCGGCAGCTTACATTATTGTGAAATATGAGGCCCTACTGGTTGGGCCCATGACATACGCATAATGCTGAACTCCAATTTGACTTAATGAGTACTGGGCTTTGGTTTAATCACCCACTTTACCCGAAGCACCGTCTCATGGCCTTACTTTTGTGTGCAACAAAACTTATATTCTCTTCTTTTCGCATTCTTTCACACTCCCAGTTGCCCTCTTTTTCACCCTTCGGTCTGCCAGTCGCGTGATTTTAGCTCTAACTTTAAGGGGCAAAGTCATAGTTTGTTGCTCTTCAGTTTTCCGACAGGCCACTTTACCTAATTTTAGAGTTTTCTCGTTGTAACCTGCCCCTATCTTTTTATTAAAGTGAAAGCTCATTTGAGTCTACCTCGCCTGCGCCTGCTTGCTTTCTGTTTCGAGCTTATTGGAAGTTCAGTGTTGTGTTTGCTTTCTAAGTGAGATTTATATTTGCTCCTCGTTGAACATTTACACTCCTCGATATTTGGATTCCAGATTCCCGTTATGGGTTTCTAGACACCGACAGAACTGGAATCTGCAGAAATCGGTGGCAGTTTTGCTCTACTACCTTCTCAAACGCATTTCCTCATCTTAAACTTGTATCTTCGTATTCTTGCGATCCTGTATTCCGAATGGAATGATAGCTTCCCTCATAACGCTCCGAAAGTAGTTGGTAGATTACTTTCATTGCGCTCATTTTTAATGTTCCCAAATGATCTTTTTAGAAACTTTGCGGTAGAACCCCTAAGAGGTGGTCGCCTTACTGGCTAATAGCATGGTCTGAATGACATGCTATAGGGACGGGACAAATATCATGAGACTCTTTGTCCGATTCCTGGCCACTTTTCACCCCCCCCCTCCGCTAACCGAGGTGGAGACCCAGTCAGTTTGAGTTCCCTCCGCCGCCGATGCTGCCGAACAATTGTTCCTCCTAGCCTTGCTCCCGAAAATCGACCTCTAGCTTTCCGACAATTTCGGGCTCATTTTTTTCTTTTTCTTATGTTCCAAGCCAAGAAAGCTCGTCTTTCGTTTTAATAAACCATCAACGAAAGGGATGGAGTCAAGGCCTTATTCTCGGTTAGGAGAGTTGGTGCTTTGTGCTGCAACCCGCCGTGCTCTCTTTAGACTTTGCGACACACCTCCCCGGCCACTTTTCATCGTTTTTACTAAAGAGTCTGTTTTACAGTCTGCGGACCCCGAGTCTCCGCCTCGAGGATGTATATACCAGTCTGTAAAAAACCTCTCTTTTTCAATTTTTAAGGTGGCCGAAAAGAATCAAAAGATGAAAGAGTTTGAGGCTGACCTGGCGCACAGGGCTGATCAGATGCGTGAACAGCTGCGTGCCGAGGAGAATCAGTTCGCGGCGGAGAGACGGACTTTTGAGGCTGAACGTAGTGCCTGGGAAGAGGCCTGGCGTGAGTGGGACATCGGTGCCGACCTGAGTGGTTCGTCGGGTCTGAGTCTGGGTCTGGGCGAGCGCGTCCTCAACGAAGTCATCAAAGAGCGTGGAAAGACGGAGAAGAAGCGTAAGGGTCTATTTTGAGTGCGTCTTCGTTCGTAGCCATAAATTCTCTCTCTCTCTCCCAGTCCGCTATCTAAAACTGACCCTTTCCTCCCTCCCCCCCTCCCTCTTTGTTGCCACCGCCCCCGCGTGTTTCGCCAAAGTTTTTTTTGCTCTCTTTTCTCTCTCTCTCTCTCTCTCTCTCGTCAAATAACATTGCATTTGTTTTCCTCCTTCGTCCTCCTTTTTATGTGTTCAGGGTCCCAAAATAACTGCATTTATTACTCGCAACCCCGTGAATCATGTTTGTTATCTCCAACCCCCGTCAACTGTTGTCTGCCCTTGTCCACCCCCACCCCTTCTTCCCAGTTTTTTTGCTATTTTATGCCGAGTATTCGTTTCAAGTTTGGTTTTTTTGAATTCATCTGGCTACTCGGCTGATGTCCACCTTTACTGAGTTTTCGGGTACGTTTTTGTAATTAGTCTCTCTTTTTTTCTAACTTTGTATTCGACATGGCCCTTTGACCGTACCATGTGTACACCAAGCACGGCATACTTCCATTGGCTCTTTTGAGACAGTGCTTTTAATGTTTTAATTATCCAGGAAAAGACCTCTTTAGCTGATCGTTTTTTCGGTTTCCACTGCTAAGTTTGCCGAGGTCGTCTCGCTAGAGATCTGTCGATAAAATCTTCATCAGGATCAACTGAGGCTCTATCACCGCATTACAGGGACTCTGGTTTTTGCTCATACTTGCAGCCATTTTTTAGAGTCATAGTGAGGTTACGGTTTCTTTTAGTGGGTTTTCAGAAGCGAAAATCCGTTCGCACACTACGTTGATGCTATGGCACCAAATCAGTGGTGTAGAACAAATTGTCCTAGCAACCTAGGTCGACTTCGACCGGCTTCTCTTGGGGGCTTTACTCAGACTTTATGCAACCAGAAGTCACGTCTTTTGACAGCTTGCTTGCCCCTAGACTGCTGATGAAAATATTGACCTCAGTTAGATGACAATGCTCCTGATTTTGCGGTCGGGGGCACAACCTCCCCCCTCCCCGGTTATGCTCGTGTGGGCGCATACGTTATGTTTGGCATGTAGATTGGCAGGTTGGCGCGTGTGTAGCACGCGTAGGCCAACTTGATAACTGTGCCTACGCTGATCTACAGCTATCTTGACGTTGCCTCGCTATTTGGGGCACGAGTCTGGGAACGGAGACTGTGGTAGGTGCATTGCAACTCTTCCCCGCAAACAAGATCACATTCGACTTAACTCCGCCTTTCGTGCAACCGTGGTCAACTATCGTCTACTATGCGCGGCGACGAACCTCGTTTCTGATATGGCAACACGTGTGCTCGTTCCTGCGATGCTTTCTATGTGTGATACAGGGCTGGCTGCCGTGTGTTCTCAGCATTTACGAACCAATTTTTCGTAGCCGTCTGTCTTTCTCTCCCCCAACTGGGCTTTCTGTGGATGACAGAGCTGACGAATCCTGGAGACTTTGGCCGCAACTCCTGCTCAATACCGATTACCAACCCAACAGCCCTCGTTCTCCACAACAGTTTTATCTCGCTCCCCTCTTCTCCTCACAGAGAAATCGTCGATGCCACACGCAGCTGCCCAACACCAAGGTGCATAGATAGGCTGGTTTTTACGTTTAAATCTGACGAGGCATATGTCCGCATTCTGGTTTTTTGAGGTTATAAAGTTGGAACGGGGAGATTTGCTCGTTTCTGCTGTCTCGGTCTCCAGTATCCTTATGTCTGTATTCAAGAAGAGAGATAAGATAAAGTGAATAAAGCAACCTGTAGTAAGCCCTATTTTGGCGCTGTAACTGTCCCCTCCATTGTGCTCAGGTGACCCAGGAGTGCAAGTTCATCATGGGATAAGAGTCATCCAAGCTAGGTTTCGGGTTAGGTGAGCTATCAGCAGTCGACGACCGTCTACAATGTTGACTTCACCGGAACATTTTATTCCACCCATTGCCAGTCCCAGTAGCCAATACTGCGGCAAGGATGATTTTCATGACCAGGGTCTGCCATCGCTCTACCACCGCGTGAGTTCAGGTCCACAACAGACTCTCAGCCATTCGATCTAGCGTCCTGCAGGGTTGTATTTTGTCACCTTTCATTCTCAACTTCGCCGGTGACTGGATTCCCTGAAGGATTTCACACGATGTTAGAGGTGTCGAATAGTCGCCAGGTTGCCGGCTGACCGGCCTCGACTACGCTGGTGCTTTCATCCGGTTACCTTCAAACCTTGATTTTCTACAGGATTTGTTATTGCGAATAAATAAGGCATCTAAATCAGTCGTTTAATTCATAAATGTTGGCAATACTAGTGTTTCTGGACTACATCCCTGACCAAAAAAGGCAACCTTAGAAATTACTTCTTAATAGCTCCGAAAAAATTTCAGTTTTAAATATCTCGGTGTGAGGTCGCTGACAAATGAACGGAGTGGGGACCGATGGTGCTGGCGGGGTTTTCACAGCTCGGGGCTGGTGTCTATGACCCCGGCGGGACATCTCTGTCGTCACAAGGATCCGCTCGTACCAGGCATCCGTCCGGTCAGTCTTCCTGTACGGTTGTAAATGCTGGGCTGTACGCGTGGAGGAAGAGCGAAAGTTGAAGGTGTCTAAACACCGTTTTCGGCGGACTATAGTTCGAACGAGTTTGTCGGCACTCGTTGCAACGACAGTGTAGGGATGTTTCAGGCCAGCTATGAAAGACAATTGAGGTGGCTTGAGCCAGCTGTCCGTCGTACGCCCGTGAACTCAGTTTTGCCGCCGGCACCGTTAACCATTTGGAGGCGTTGAGAACGTGGTCAAATCAAAACCTGGCTATACATAGTTAGCTAAGTTTTGATAGACTTTCTCGGACGAGTTGTTCAGCTCCACTGTCTCAGATTCTTATATGCGTGGTGTACAATTCGCGACACACTCGAGGTCAACTAGATTAAACATTATCCCAGTTGATCCAGGTGCAAGTACCGTGTTCTACGCATATCTGAAGTTCCAGCGAAGCTTATTTACTTAAATCGGAAAATCAGGCACGAGTTAAGGGTCGGCCGTTTCATGGTGTTGAGTTGCAACTAATAAGGCATATTTTAACAATGCCTACAAGGAAAAGGGAGACTGGAATGGCTATTTATATATCATAAGCCGTCATCAGCCAGTCATACCCAACCCCAGGTGATGCACCATCCGAGACTCGAACCCACGGCCTGTTGCTCAGAAGTTCAACGCTCTAAACATTGAGCCCTGTACTTTAGGTATCGCACTCCTAACCGCATTTCAGGTTTTCAACATGAAGTCAGTTCACACGCTGTGAGTTGCCGTCAAAAATGGCTTGACAACTTGGAATCAAACACAGATTAGCTCGTCTTCGTAGGTGCCTAGTGACAGCCATTTAAGGACAGAGGTATCGGTTAGGTAAATGCACCAATCCGTGCCTAAAGCTGGGGTACATGTCTGTGTGTGGGGGCTATCGGTTTTCACTGTCTTCTAGTTGACTTTTATCCTGTAGAGATTTTGTCCATGCAACATAGCGATGTGAAAATTCACCCCAAGAGGCAAAGTAGACTTTGCTTAAGTTCGCTTATAATTAGGTAGATTTTCGCAGTGTAGACCTCACTGTTTCCACATCCACCATGTTCCAAAGATCGGTCTAAAAGCCCTTGGGCATAGATTTAGTAAAGAAGTGGTTCAAAAATTTCAAAGAAGGTGATTTCTGTACGATCGACACACCATGTTCTGGGTGGAAGTCAGGCTTCTATGAGAAACATCTCACTGCAGAGCTTCAGGTGGGTCCTTTTCAAACAATTCGGAACTTGACCAGTGAGCTGGGAAGCGACAAATCAACAACAACGCAGTATTTGCAATCAATGGGAAAGGTGCAAAGGCTTGGTTCTTAGGTTCCTTATGTTTTGAATGACAATAAAAAGATTCAGCATCCAAAGTTTTCTGTCCATTTTTGATCCGACATCGCCTTGCACGTGAAAAATGTAAGCCGTTTTTGAAGCTGACTATTACTGGCGATGGAGTAATCCATTATTAATTGCTTGGAAGGAAAAAGATCATAAATTCAGAGCTTAACAGCCAACTGCTTTGTCCTCCAGATAGAGCAATTCAACGAACACGCTCAAATCTTCCAAATGATATCGGTTCGTAGCATGAAAATGCTAAAATTCACCACAAATGTCATTTAAGAACTCGGCCTATAGGTTTTTCCGCATCCACCATATTCTCTGAGCTTGCTCGATCTTTTGAAAACAATTTGACCAGAGTATCTTTCAATAACAACCCCAACTTCCAAATTGGATCGATTACTGCTTTGCGTCTAAACCCGCCAATTTGTTCAAGTGCAGGAATAAAATTTGCCTAGAGGAGGATTTGAATGAAGAAAAATGCATAATTTATTACTTCTATTAATATTACACTATGAGAAAAATATAATAACATTATAAAATTTTGAATAATCGAAACCCACACGAACTTCTATGACAACCCACTACAGGATAAACGAAGACAGCAGCTTTCTCAGAATTATCCATGGCATTGTGCAACGTACTGTGACCTAGGCAAGACCTGGTCCTAACTCTAGCTTCGTTCCTTAGTCCGCGTGGAAATACACAATATCCTAAACCCCTGGGGATAAATTGCCCTGTCTGTCCCCAAGTAACTACCCTACAGTTCGACCGTCGATTTCGACGAGGTTCACCGTATGCTCCACACCAGGTGGTGCAGGGATGGTGACTTGCGCATGAATTCGTTTTAAGTGATAGTAGCCTTGCGCTGCAGCTACCGCACTCTCTCCTCCTTTCCCACTGAGCCCGGTGTCAAGACAGAGTCAAGAAGACCGGAAATGGTAAAGGGCGCGGCCGGAGCCGCCCCTGGGCGTACCACCACACCTGGATTGGATCCCACGGAGTGGGAGTGCCATAAAGGCCACATTAAAAAGTAGCCATTGCAGCCTGACTCTCAGTCCGCCAGTCAGCCACTTCACACAAAACACACATTGGGCTGACCACGCGGTCCGAGTTATCCTGTCAGTTGGCAACCGTCCAAGCAACGGCTTTTAGCGCACCGTGATAGTTTCAAGTGCGTCAGATTGTTTAAAGTGAGGAAAATGCGCTGTGCGCTGGGTTCCGCACTCACGCCGGCGGTCCGTTCTTTCACCAACCACCGCGTCCCTGGCGGCCTTGACCAATCTAACCACTTACCGCAAAATGCGCGCACTTCTGTAAGGACCTTGAACTCAACAGGTTGTACTTGCGGAATGCGATATAAACATTTCCCTGAGGCCCAATTTTCTCGTTTGTGTTTTTGACACAACAAATGCGATTGCTCTATTTTGGATACTGATGGGGCACTAACAGCAAATACTTGTACTTTCTTTAGATGGCACAAAATCCTTGACCACTTATCTCGAGTCTCAAAGTATAAAGAAACTATCTAAGGCGTTGAGACCGAATAATTGATATTATGGACATTGATCTGTGCTTAGTACGCTTCAGGATGTTGAGCAAGCGTGTGGAATACCAAATACACGGTTGCCTTTTTCTATTGGTGCGGCACAATTGTTTGTACATATGTGCCCCGTTAGAGAGTTTACACCGTGGCTGACCACACAAATACACACACTGGCAAGTGACATTCCTATCACGCTCTCTTGAATTGTCGTCCTAAGAAAAAAAAAGTGCTAAGCGTTTCGGGGCCCGACACATTTTTCATTTTGGTTAAACTGAAGCACTACTCACGTGAATCCCTTAATATATTACCCTATCTCCGGACATTTTGGTATCAGAACCTCGTCCACCTCGTGCCATACGCAGTGGGCGCAGCGCCAGTGAGTTGTGAGTGAGTTAGAGACAGACATGCGCTGCATCTACCACACTCCTTCCTCTCTCGCACATCAGGTTTCGATGACAAGACGGCTGGAAGCGGGTTCGTGCGAGTCATCCACAAGGTGTCGGTAAAACAGGACTAAAGTAGCCCGTCTACGTGTAACAGACATGACCTGTTCGCTACAACGCTGACATAACTGGTCATATGATACATTGCGTAGTCTTTATACCATTATTAATGCTACGACCAAAGCTTGCCCATCTGTGGGCGTGCGGGTATGGATTCCTTGGCAGAGTTCAAGTTGCTTTCAGCAATGTAAGAAATCCTGGGAAATTCTACTCGTCTTGATGACAGCGACCGAACCTCCCCTCCCCCCACCCTGTTTCAGTTGAGTGCTCACGCCTCATGTGACTAAGCCCCTCGCCTTAGCAACATCCTGTTGCTGATATATATTTTGTTCGTAACTGGTGGAACGCGGCAGGACATGTTTCAGGGTTGTACGCGCACATCTTGCGCTAACAAACCAACGGTCGGTCCTCGTTGCGGCGCAACAATTTTCGAAGCTGTGGAAGTTGTGATGTCAACAACACAATCCATGCCTTCGGCTGTTGAGCTGCTTGTACATTCCCGTCGTCCTGATTTTCGACCACTGTACACTGGCAATCCCACCTCATCCTATGCATCAAAGTGGAGGCTTCTGATTAATTCGCCTATTTTGAGGACATCCCGCTATCTTAAAAAATCTTCAACATAAGCGTGAAGGTAGCTAGGCGTAAAATAATTGTCATTATTTTTCACATACCGTCTCCTATCGTTTTTGAAAAAGTGGGTGCGTCAATACATAGCTGGTTCAAAATAGTATGTGGGGGGGAGATCTATCATAGTTTCATACATGTATCAGTTCGAACGTCGGCACCAATGAGGTTCACTATGTGCCCACCGCAGGGTGAGCATAGGGACGGTGGCTTACGCGTTAATTAGTTTATATTGGCAATTTACTTGCGTAGCGTCTACTGTACTCTTTCCTCCCTCACCCATCCGGGCCCGATTTCAAAACGAACTCAAGTAGGCAGGAGGTTGGATTGGATATAGATGGCTGGCGTGACGCGTGCCTGTGCCTAGGCGTGTCCCCACACCATCCCCTAGAATTTGTTATGCATGCGCATCCCGATTAATGCGTGCGTGCCCTGGTCTGGACCGTCGAGCTTCGACAGCACTCCCCATTTGCCACAGAAGGTTCTTCGTTGAGGACAAGAGCTCCCTGTCCCCTGAAGGCATTATTCCTGAAGCTGGCGACTAACTTCTAGCCAGAATAACGCTTCCACTCTTAATATACCCGATCGCAACTGACAGGACAACGATCCTGTGACCCAATGGTTAGGGTGCGGACTTCTAATCAACAGGTCGCGGGTCCAAGCCTCAGGTGTTGCAGCACCTGGGGTTAGATATGGTTGCTTGACGACGGCTTATAGACCAAAAATAACCATTTCTGTATCCCTTGTCTTTGTCGGTAATTATATTCAGCCTAGTTGCTGTGTGGCTGCCGGCGAGGCTCAAGATTGAGTCCCAAGGCAAAAAGAGATGAGTATGTCCCCTAACGCGATCCGTGCGCGCCCCATTACCCCCTGCCAACAACTCGTAGGTCCGAATTGCACAGGGATGACAGTTTGAGTGGGACACGTCAATTTCGGAGACTAAAAATAATAAGACACACTTAGCCCCTGGTTCCCCGGCCACCATGATCACTGAAAAAAGACCACAGCTTCCTATAGAAGTTTCATATTCGGGGTCATGGAATTTCTTAAACCAGGCATCCATTTGATAGGTACACTCGTATTAACTTGCGTACAGGTGCAGTTTGTTTCTCTCCCTTAACTGATGGGTGCTACCCTATGATCGTTTAAAAACTGGATCTCAGTTGGCAGTTTCGGTCCACAAATGCCCAGTTATGAAGCGGATGAGCCTTTTCTGGAGGTACTGGAGCAGTTACCATTGCAGCTAGTAAAAATGGCTTCAGTAACTGAAACCTTTAACATTTTATCTGTGGTGGGCAAATGAAGGGGGTTTTGTCCAGATTTTTCTATTGTTGAACGCCCAATCGACTCCTGTCTCGCCTCAACTAGTCTTATAAGAGGTACTTCTGTTCAACACAAAGCCTTTCTATCAACATTTCCGCATTCTGAAGGTGACCCGCATCCTGGACAGCAAGTTTATTCTCTGCCCTTCTTGCATAAAGGTACGCATTGATAAAAACAAGAATTATGTGTTGAAGTAAGAAAAACTACATGCATTGGGCTTCATATCGATGCCAACAAGAACCACAATTTTCACCCAAATTCCATGCAAATGGTGAAAATTTGCAAGTTTGGCCACTCAGCAAAGTCCCTTAAATGTACAGTATATTTGTAATATTCTTTGTTTGGAAGACCGAAGCTAACATTGGGAGAAAGGCGTTTCATGATACCTTCAAACTTTCCAGTTCCTCAATCATTTATAAAAAGCCACTTGGGGTCTGTACCACGGACATCCCACTGGTATTGGATTGCCTAATACAACTGTGTTGCTTCTCTTAATGCGATTTCTCCTGGAAATTTGTTTTGTTTAGTATGGCATATTAATTGAAAACTTTTATGTTCAGCAAGACAAATGCCACTTGATATTTCTGAATTTTTCTAAACATATATTAGTTTTTTTCGAGGTTGTCCTGATCGTCGACTGTAACACCACACATTTGGTTTGAAAGCGAGCGGAACGACGTCGGGTGGATGCGGCAGAACTTCCAGGTGAACTCTCGGATAGCCCTTCCTACGGTTTGAACTGTGTTAGGGTGGATGTTGTCGTACGACACAGCCATTTCGCCTTGGTGGTCATTTGCAATTGGGTTGCGCCGAATTTTCTATCCCCATCGTATTTTGCCTGGACATTCCTTAATGGAGTACGCCCTACCAATCACACTACACGCAAATCCTAGCCTTACGACAGTGAAGACCGATATTTTTGTAAGCTCATCGTAGCTCGTCCACTCCCTTCTTTGCTTTATATTGACGTCGAGGGAAGAGTTCTCGTCCCCAGGGACTATGCTAGAGCTGTATTTCAGGTTATTTGATAATAGACATTACTAATGAGCCAGAAATGACCATTCCAGTTTCCTTTGTCTTTGTCGGCAGTATTAATCAGCCTCTACTACTACTAGCCACTCTGCGGCGAGGCTCAAGAATGAGCAGAACGGGATGAGTAAGTTCCGCTAACGATTGGCGAGCGTTCATCAGTGAATGTCCACATTCCCGATCTAAGCCGGCAAGACAAAGCGTCCGTGGCTCAATGGTTGGGGCGTTGGACTTCTGATCAACGGGTCGCGGGTTCGAGCCTCGGGTGGGTCACCACCTGGGGTTGGATATGACTGGCTGATGGCGGCTAATGAGCCAAAAATTGTCACTCCAGTCTCCCTTGTGTTTGTCGGTACTGTTAATCTGCCAATAGACGTTGCCTTAGACGCCGAAAGGAATACCGACAAGGTGCAACAGGTGAGTATGTCACCTCCCGGCATCGATAAAGCTGAAAATTTTGGAATGATATTTTTACAATGAAGCTAGTACCTGTACTGTAGATGTGTAGATGTACTGTACTGTGTAGATGTTTCCTCTCTGAACTCGCTATTTGTGCCCATGGGTGTCTTTGTGGCGCGTAAGCAAATCGAGAGCTTGTTGTTTTCCGAAAAAAGGTGTGGCACGCTAGATCTAAATTTTTGAAATTTTTTTATGAACCTCAAGTGCATGATGACGTTCTGGTGGTCCTAGTGCATTCTTTAGTAAGGATGCCTTTTATGGCCGCCGAAACAGGAAACTGGAATAAGATCCGCCCACAATACATGTGGCTTTGCGCCAAATTCTGAGGAAATTATGTCTGGGATTAAGGCAAGAGTAAGGGTTAAGTTAAGTTTTGGGTTAGGTTGAAGCTTGAGGGTAAGGTTTGAATTAGGGTCGTGATTGGGCTAAGTGTTTTGTCGTGTTAACTGTAGAGTTTAGCTTTAGGGTAGGGCTAGGGTTAAGAGTAAGGTTAGAGTTTAATTATATGTTAGGGTAAGTTTTAGCGCTAAGATACGGGTGTATCTAGACTTCCTGAAATTTACCGTAGGCCAACCTATTTTAAGAGGGTGGGTCGGTTCCTCTTCTCGCGTCCTTTCTAAGCGTCCGTACAAGGCATACCTACCCATTTTTTTCACCAAAGCTCTGCCAGGTTGCCGAACATTTTCATTCCAAAGGGCATTCAGACGCCCTCATCAAACTCCAATCGTTCGGCTGAATCGAGGGCATCGTGGACTGGGAATAGGTCATTTTTAAATTTGGCGAACCAATGTTGAGCGGTTCTTTGAGGTGTAGTGTGCTCTTAGTATACAAGCAATTGTTAAGCCTTGCTAAGAGGGTAAAAAGAATCAGGGGTTGGAATTTCTCGTTATACCAACTGGACACATCACTATGTGAGCCAATAATTTAAGAAATAGTAAATTATACAGGAGTGGTAATAGTGGCCGTGCAGCGAGTAAAAAAATGCTTCAGAGTTATATGTAACAATTTTCACAAGAAATTAAATTGGTGGGACACGTTCACGTGGAAGGAAACCTTCAGAAAGACTTGTTAGATAACCCAATACATAGCGGGAGGCACCATAGTCATCAAAGGAGTGATTGAGAGAGCTAGGGGTCTCCCGCTGTAAACTAGTTCCCGTGTACGTAAACAATATGCCCTCGGGAAGCTACTGGTTCTGGCTGATAATGGCAAATGAAATACATGGTGCTATATGGGATTTCAACTAACTAACTGTTGATTAAATCCTTTCTTGAGTAACTCTAAAAATCTCTTCTGCTAAGTCAAATTATGCAACGGTTGCCTTCTGTGGGCTGCCATTTACAGTGCGTTCAGGTTCA
>WEDG01003067.1:0-41508 GCA_017591395.1 Schistocephalus solidus
TGGTAAGATTCAAGATGTTTCAGGGGTTAGAGTAAAGCATGATATTTTTAAATTCATGCTACGGAAGTTCTTTTGCATTAAGATACGGGTATGGTAAAATGTTAGAATAATTATGTAAAAATTCAGAAAAATCTAATAATTTTCCGGCTTTTATTTGCCGTTTGGCATTCTGTGTTTTTGTACGATTGCATTTTGTTGAATACAAATTTATGAAACTAAAAATAAAGAATTCATAATTTGGTGCAGACATCAAAGCTCATATGCTAACTTTCCACTCGAATTAAAGTTAATGCCCATTTTAAATCTAGAGGCCAATCGGCAAGTCAGATATCCTATTTGAACGCCATATAACAGCAGTAAAGATAACATTTACAGGGCTGCAATAGAATGAACTAGAACCTCGAGGTATAGGTTTTAATGTTAAGGTCAAATGTTGGTTAGGGTCAAGGCTTTTTGCCATATAGCATGCCGTACAACGGCATACCAGCGCTTCTGTTTTGCCATTTCAGAGCACACTACCTTACGTGTGAAGAGACTGCAATAAAAAGCTACGACTAGAACTGTCTCCCCGCTAGATGTCCATTTTGACTCTTTGATTCTTGCATATTATGTTTATCTACCCTAGTATCTAAGTTGATGGAGCCGTTTATATTTTTGCTGAAAATTTTAAAAGATACTTTTAAAATAAAGCGTATTTTTCTCTCTCTCTCTTTCTCTTTCTGGATGAAGCCTTTTGATAAGTTAATTTCCAGCAGAAATCTCTTCCAGTTTTGGACGTTTGAACACCAAAATCGATCACATTCAGACACATTAAAATTTTGTTAGTTCAAAGATGACTAAAATTAAAAACAAATTTTTATATTCCTCTGAAGTATTCTATATCATCTACCTTTTAAACTAGGGAGGCAACTTGATTAATTTCATCAATCATTGAGGGTAAGAGAATTGCCATGATTCTGACCGGTATCAAAGCTCGTGTAGCCATTACATCGCAAGTGGGCGAACACTGAGAAAGTACTGCACGATCAAGACAAAAAGCCATTATTATGATTGAAACTAACCTTTCGGAGGACTCAATCGTACAAGTAGCCCGTATATGCTGTTCCTTTGCGATCAAAATCAAAAATAAGTTTTACAGATTTGAAAAAGAGCATGGGTATATACTTTCACGACGATATAATAAATAATTATTTTTAAAAACGTTGTTGGCAAAAATATAAAAAGGTTTCTTCTATTAAAGATTACGTGTACGCCTGAAGAAACATGAGAAGGAAAGTAAACTTATGTATATACATGTGCCTTTGTGTCATAATCTCAGGAAATTATGTTGACGTTTAAGGTGTGGAAAAGTCAATTAAGGTATACATTTAATGTTAAGGTCTTAGTTTGGTAAGGGTCGAGATTCAAGTCTGGTTATGTTTATTTTCGTGTAAGCTGAATGGTTAGATTTAAGGTTTTGGCAGGGGTTTAGTCAAATATTATATTCTTAATTCATTCTACAGGAGTTGTTTGCGTTAAGATACGGGTATAGATTAACTTCGAAAAATACCGAAAAACCACATATTTTTAACATTTTGCGGTTCCTTATCCTGGTGAATCTATAAGGTGGCCATAAAAACTATCGCTGCCGCTTTTTGATGAATAACTATATAAAACCCAGGTAAATCTTTTTACCCTTTACTCTTTTGTTTTATACACATTTATTCTATTAAGTTTAATATTTCTTAATTTTTTAAAGAGTTCAAACTCGAATGTTATTTTGCACTTGAATAAAGTTTAAGCGCAAGCGTAAATCAAGGAGCCAATTGGCAAGACAAATATCCTATTAAGGAAGGCCATATGCTAGCAGAAAGGTTACAATCTAGCAGGTTTTAGTTGACTGAACAGAGAAAGATGATTTTTTTTCAAATATAATTTAAATTTGGCATCGGTTGCACTCAGCGTGCACTCAGGTGAATTGTTTTATAGAAGACGTCTGCATGAGGGTGTGCTATACGTCACAGCGACCACATCAATTAACCAAGGTCTGTTTGTCAAGAGCCCTTAGAGATGTTTCGCTAGTCTTTGTCAGTACAGCATACTCGGATCAAACTTCATAATTTTGACGAACTCCGAAGAGTTCAAACATATTTTACTAAATTTGGAAGATGCTTTCCATAAAAATTGCTCGTTTTAGAAGAACATAGGATGCACCTTTTTATTCATCTCACACTGAAACAAACGCAGTGAGTGTATTACCAGCCCTTTTAAACACCGTACACGTAACCCAATTGCGTAGAGCTGTGCAATTGTCCTTTACTATTTTTGATCTTCTAGCCTCCATCTTCATATGAGGAATAGATTGGGGAGTGAGATGAAGTTAAGGAGCTGTTACGTAAAGGGTGATCGCAATGTAACCCAGTGCAAGCCACTGTCTGTGCACCACAATGTTTTTAAACCTCACACTAGACATTGATGGATTATCACGGTCAAACTGAGGTGAGCGAGGTGTACCCCTGTTAGATTTACGGTGGGGGCACATCGTAGGTAAAAATGAGTCGGTCTATTCATCTCGTGCATGTGGTGAATGGTCTCGTGCCTGTCCATAACATGTTCCTGACTCTCATTTGTGGCTTCATCAAGCAGGGCAAAGACCAGTCACCACACTTCAGTCCCAGCCACTACTGTCGAGGTAAAAATGTTGCGAGTATCCTGTGGTTTTCGTGTCTAGATTACCAGGTGTCTGATATGCATTACTCCAATCTACGCCAATGTGAATTGTCATACTGAAAGAGTGAAATGCAATCCCAGATGTGACGCAGGAAAACTCTAATCGTTCCCACCCTCAAACCTAATAGGTCACCGATTGTGAAATTTGGCTGTCATCTGTGTTTTTCATGTCGCACTATTTAAGGAAAAATACTAAGAGGTGTTTCGATATTTTTTGTCAGTACAGGTTCTTTGGATTAAACTTCATATTTTTGACAAAGAACAAAGCAGTCAAACATTTGTTATAAAATTTGGAGAACGCGTTCTTTGAAATTTTTCATTTAGCTCGCACCGAAAAAACACAGCTGAATTATAACAAGCCCTTTTTAAACACATACGCTTAACCCATTTTTCGAAGCGCTTTGCCATTGACCTCTTCCATTTCCGGTCTTATAGGATCCGTTTTTGTCGTCAGTCCCTAGATCGGTGGAGTGGAACAGAGAGTGAAGTGGTTGCTACGTAGGTTTGATGGGAATATAATCCTGCGCACGCCACCGTTTCGGCACCACCACGTGTTGGAGCACACGCGAGAGCACGTAAATTAGACGTTTGAACATAAATATATATATATATATATTAACGCAAATAAGAAAAATTGACCACATAGAAACTAAACAATGAGAAATGCAATGCTTATCCACACTTTTTCCTACTGATTTCGTCACCTGTTTTCTGTTAAGTCGGACAATCAACCTAACCTAACCTCATCCCTTACCGTTAACGTAATCGTGAAACCTTAGCATAACTCGTACCGGAATCATAAATCTGCCTTACGAGACACGTTTGTCTAATCTAGATCTGTTTCCTCTGGACTATAGACAGCTACACAGCGACTTAATACAAGCCCGTTGGACCCCCCCTCCCAAGGGCGGCAGTTTTTTTCTCCTTAATATCACCGGGATTTTTTTTCACTGTCTGCTCTTTTTCAACTTTTTTCCACTATGTTGGCCTCGCCAACATATCGAGATACTATTTTTTTGATACCACAACTCGCATGTACAAATAGGGAATTCAAAGGTGACTCACCTACATCTCCCTCAAATATACTGATACTGATACTGAAGCCTTTCGAATGCTGCGGCTTCAGGATTGTTGCCTTGCATCTGGCGACTTCTTTGAGCTGGCCACTACCACTACTTTGCGAGGACATCCCATTAAACTACGTGTGACAGGTGCAAGACTCGACACAAGAAGGTTATTCTTCTCCAACAGAGTAATTAAGGCCTGAAATGCTCTGCCGACCGACATAATCATGTCCCCATCCGTTGACACTTTTAAGCGGAAGTTTGACCAGTACAGCCATAAGTACCACCACGACATCGGAACCTAACACTTTTCCTGAAACATATTCCCATCCACAATTTCCGCGTCATATAACATTTTACTCCCTAATTTTTGAGTAACATTATTTTTATAATTGTTTGTCCGATGCCCTGCAGTGTGTCCGGAGATAACCCTTTGTCCAACGTCCATTATATGTCAGCCTTTTTAATTTACAGTATCACTGACATCAAAAGGGAGCCTCAAAAGGCTTCGCCTATATTTCCCTTTAATAAAACTGAACTGAACTGAACTGAAACTTTAACACGAACACGAACAACAAAGCTTATCAGAACGGAAATCCTTACACAAACCCTCAACGTTAACCTATTCCTCAGGTATACAGTAAACATAACCATACCCAAAACTTAAACATAACCCTAGCTCTATCCTTAAAACTTACCCTCATCTTAACCCTAACATCAAACATAACCTTAACCGTAAACTGATTCCTACTCTTTACCTCAACCCTAGCTTGAGCAAACTAATCCTTAAACCTAGCCTAAACCATAACTCCAAAATTAACGCCTACATAAACGCTGAACCTAACACCTTACCCTTACGAAAGTCCAAACCCTTATGTTGATTCTAACATAAACCCCATCTTTGACCCTAACAATAATGCTAACCCATACATCAAAACTATCGCCTGACAGTCTCTGCACCACCTGGTGTGGAGCATACGGTGGACCTCATCGAAATCGACAGTCGAACTGCCATAAGAGATAAGGATTACTAACTGAACTGTTCGAATATTTTGACTTGGAGTATTAAAACAAATTCATACCGAGAATTTAACTGTGGTAAATACATTTTTTATCTATCGTGAGGTTAAACACCCTTCCATCATTCTGACTGGTATCAACGCTCGTGGAGCCAATACATCACAAGCAAGCGCGCACTGTGAATGTACTCAACCATCTAGACAGCGAAACCATTATGATGATTCAAAATAACCATAACTGAACGGTTGCCGCGCGGTTTGAATTTTCGAGCAACAAGAAGACCGAATTTAATCGCGTCTTTGCACTGAAACAATCAGTCCACAGACATTAATTGGTTCAAATTATTGAATCAATTAGCTGAATCTTCCACTCAGTGCCTTCGATACCCTCAAAGTTTGACTAGGAGACTTCTCCAAATCGTGCACTGTCGGAAATCTTGGCCTACATAACCCACCAGTCCAATCCATTCTCTCTCCAGGGTTTCTGAGGACTTTTGTTCGACTAGGACAGTTCTCCAAATAGAGCAACCTGCCGGAAATTTTGGCTTGGCCTTCACAACCTACCAGTCCAATCCAGGCTCTAACTGCTCGTCAGGCTTTCTGAGGAGTATCTACAAAACAGGCTGAGTCGTTCATTATCCATATTCTGTCTAATTGATTTTGCACTTTATATCGAGTAACTCGTTATAACAAATACTTTTAACAACTTCCACTAGCAGAAGTAGTAAAGAACGTTCGGGGGATTTCATTAATTTGCAAAAAAGGCGGTATAGATAATTTATATACTGTTTGTGTAAAAGCGCTGATAGTGTAAACCTACACCTAGCCACTCGTTACTTCTTAAGTCACCACACAAAAATTCAAAAAGTCATGCCGCAAGCCGGAATTGAACTCGCGACCACCAATGCGATGGCGACGCTCGATAACCACTCGACCACCTCATCACGTCGGCGAGCGCTCTCTCAAATTAATATGAATGCTATTGACAACACTGCCATTTGTGGAGGCTGTCATAAACTGTCCATGAAGCTAAACCAGCTCGAGGATGAGATAAGACAAATAAAATCTGCGCTAAAAGGCACCTCTAAAGCAGTAGATGCCACCCAGGAGTCCACTGAACGACTAACCAGAAGCAAAACCATCGATACCCGATCAAAGGGTATCCCAAAAACAACTTTGACAGCTGCTTCGGCTACTGAACAACAAGTACCAACGGCGCAGGACAAAAATAGTCCACCTCAAACAAAAAAAAGCCGTCCAAACCGCAAAACTGACACCAAGAAGGAAAAAGCCAATGGACAAGCGACTTCGAAAGATTCCTCAAAAATCTCGAACACGGGGCTTTGACCATTGCCTTGTCCTCCACAGGAAGTACTGAGATTCTCACAACAAGCACAAGCAGTAGAATCGATTCCCCAACCGAAAATACCACCTGCGATTCAAAATCGTCGAACCCGTGGAATTCGCCGAATCGAACAAAAACCGGATCAAAGCCAACGCATAGCCAATCAGCATCCCCTCCATCATCACCAGTTCGCAACGTAAACCTTCCCACCAGACAGAGGAAGACAGCGTCGTAGTTACAAAAATGCCACGGACAGAAAAAGCTTCATAATACAGGGACTACCATGAATCAACAGCTGCGACTCCAGTAGACCGATATTCTGAAGACATGAACCACTCTCGTGAACTTCTGAAAAATATGCTTAAACCAAATAAGTCCATTAAACTGGAAAAAGCCTTCCGCCTTGGAAAACGGCCCGAAAGCCAATCCAAATCAACACGTCCTAGGCCTTTTAAAGTTATCTTTACCAGTAGCCAGGAAGCCAGTCTCATTCTGTCGAGGCGCTTTAGGGTTACAAAACTCAAAACCCTGGAATTTGTTTTCAACAGGACTTCTCACCTGCAGAGCGGAACAAACGCCATCAACTTGTCATCGAACTAAGACGGCGGCTCAGCGAGGGGGAAACAAACTTGGTTATTCACAACAACCAAGTGATCCATCATCCATTATTCTCCCTCTGGAGAGGCCCGTTCCGGATTACCACGCAGTTGGCCCAGTAAACAGGGGCTCGCGCCCGACTGTTAGCACTTTCCGAGCAAACCGTAAACTAACATGCATGAACACTAATCCACAGAGTATATTATCGAAGCTCGACGAGCTTAAGATTCATATCTGCGATCTATCTCCAGATATAATTTCCGTAACAGAAAATTGGTTGTCCCAACACGTGGACGACCGAGAGGTAAATATGGCTGGCTACCAACGTTTTAGAAAAGACAGGAAAGAGCGTCAAGGAGGTTGCGTACTCACATACGTGAAAAGCGAAATTACAGTTTTAGACAAAACTTATAAACTCGCGCCTACTTCCAAGGCGATATGGCTATCCGTAAAAATGCCAGGTACATTAAGTCTACATGTCCTGACAGTCTACCGCCCACCGAGAAGAGACCCCGTAGCTGATGCTTACCTGCTAGAGGAACTTGAAAAGATTGCCACACGGTTGGATATCCTGATCATGGGTGACTTCAATGCGCCTCACATCGACTGGAGCTCGACCTGTGCGCATAGTTCTGATCAAGCCTTTGACGGTTGTTTTCTGAGCACTACACAAAAGCTACGTCTCACACAGCACGTCCCTTTTTCCAACCAGGGTGTGCGAAGGACAACAGGCCAATTGCCTGGACCTAGTTCTCACGAAGTCGCACGACAGCATCGACGAAGTGTCGTGTCTACCGCCGCTAGGCAAAAGTGAACACGTGGTAATGCAATGGGAGTACTCACTATTTTCTATACCAGTAAGACCCACAACAATCAGAAGGAATATTTGGCAAGGTGATTTCGGTGGAATGAGGGCCGAACTCATGCGCACTCAGTGGGAACCTTTATTCTTTGGAAACGTAACCGAGGACTGGGAAATGTTCCGGGACAAACTGCACAGGCTCATGGAAAAACACTGTCCAATTTTGAGAAAAAGGTTAACGATCAGACCGCGATGGCTTTTGCAGGCCTTTAAATTCGAAGTTAACAAAAAGCGGAGAATGTGGAAAAAATCGCTTACGGACGGAACTCCTACATCTCTAAATGCGTATAAAATGCAGAGAAATCGGGTCAAGGGCCTTATTTTTAGAACAAGACAGGCTTTCGAAGTGGACCTGCTGAACCGGGCCAACGTGAACCCGAAACTGTTTTACGGTTACCTCAGACAGAATACACGGAACAAGGATCCAATACCCCTGCTGAGGACCGCCGAGGGCATAGACCTCACTGAAGACGGTGCGAAGGCTAATCATCTTTCGGAATTTTTCCAGTCGGTTTTCACAAAGGAAACGAGATACGATCACCCTACCGATGGCTTTCGAAGTGGATACAATTATCGAGACTGTTAATTTTACCGAGACTACTGTCCTCAAGAAACTTTTGGGGTTAAAGGAATCCAAGTCTCCGGGTCCCGATGAAGTACCTGCCAAGCTGTTGAAAGAGCTCGCGAGAGAGTTGGCAAAACCACTCTCTACGCTTTTTCCAAGCATCCTTCCAGACCGGAAGTCTACCAGCCGACTGGAAATCCGCATGGATTACGCCGCTTTATAAGGGTGGAAGCCGGGCCTCTGCTAACAATTATCGACCGGTCAGCCTAACTTCAGTTTGCTGCAAAAATCATGGAAAAAATAATTAAGCAACAACTAATACAGTTCTTCAAACATAACAATCTGCTCTCCGATGCCCAGCACGGTTTCCGTAGAGGTAGATCCTGCGTCACAAATTTGCTCTACTGTTTAGAACGTTGGACTGAAGCGGTCGATAGTGGTAATACGGTGCACGCAGTCTATATAGACTTCAAAAAGGCTTTTTGATAGCGTGCCGCACCACCGCCTTCTTTATAAACTCAACCGCATAGGCGTAAGAGGTAGACTTCTGACATGGATAGAAAACTTCTTAACTGGCCGCTCACAAACTGTGCATATCAGCGACAAACAGTCGACTACAGTTGAGGTCGAGAGTGGTGTTCCCCAAGGCTCTGTTCTCGGCCCTATACTGTTCATTGTCTACATCAACGATTGTGCCAACGAACTGGACTGCGATATTGCCATGTTTGCCGATGATCTCAAACTTTGGCGCGTCATTCAAACTGCGGCTGATGAAGAGAACTTGCAGGCAAACTTAAATCGACTCCAGAAATGGTCCAATGACTGGCTCTTGCCGTTTAATGAGAGCAAGTGCAACATCATACGAGTCGGGAAAAAGCAATCCTTCGAACCGTACGGTTTACAGTCTGAATGGCATTCCATTGAAAGAAGTGGATGTCCAAAAAGGACCTTGAGTCTGGATCACGCCTTCGCTTAAACCCTCCCTACATTGCGCAAAGGTAGCGAAGTCAGCCATGTCGATTCTGTACCTCGTTAAACGAGCTTTTGCAGCCTTCACTACCGACTGCTTCGCAAAAGTCTTCGGAACATTCGTGCGGCCACAGCTGGAGTCTGCTATCCAAGCTTTGGAGACCCTGGGCGGCGAAGGACATCAACATCCTCGAAAAGGTCCAAAGGCGAGCAACCAAACTTGTCCTTGGACATGGCTCACTGCCTTATGAAACACGGCTGTCGAGTCTCAATCTCTTTCCCTTGCACTATAGACAGCTTCGGGGGGACCTGATACTAACATTCCGCATACTACGTATCCAGGACTGTTGTCTCGTGCCAGGGGATTTCTTCGAGTTAGCAAAAACAACGAACTTGAGAGGTCATCCCCTCAAATTACGTGTGACTAGAGCAAGGTTAGACATTTGGAAGTACTTCTTCTCCAAAAGAGTAGTCGAAGCTTGGAATAGTCTTCCTCTGGATGTTGTAATGTCGGACTACTTGGAGGTTTTTAAGCGAAAGTTAGATCGATATAATGGTGCGAGCTACAACACTAACTGAAAGCTGCAAGTATGGTCAGAAAGTAAGGCGTTAATGATACTACTAGTTATATTTGAGTAACATTTCCTTGTTTGTTATTTTCGTTCGAGGGCTTGCATTCTCCCAATATTCCCATGCTGGGGTCCTCGAGGTCTTCGATGCTTAACTTATTTACACACCTTGGTGACACCGTGAGTATTCGCATCAGCTGTACCTGGCGTTCGTCGTCCATGAGGTGTATGAACGTTTTCCCCTGGTTCGAAGCGCAATGGACCGAGGATGATCTGGACATCTATTTCAGCCTTTGAAATCCCTCAACGGACGCTGCAATCAGCAATGGAGCATCATGTGACCTCCGAAATGCCCCCCGTTGGACCCCCCTCCCAAGGGCGACAGTTTTTTCTCCTAAATATCACCGGGAGTTTTTTTTCACTGTCGGTAGAGGCGAATTATTTTGCGTCAATTCCAGTTATTACTCTTCACCAATATAGCGTTGCTAAACTTTCCATTAAATCTCACATGTATGGAAGCCCAGCAGTCTAAATAATAATAAATAAACAGTGTAAATATGCGTATTGAGAGGAAAGTTCAAAGATGAATTGCACGTCCTCAGACTTATTGATAAGTTATGGCCCAGCACTTAGCCAATACGAAGTCAAGAATCTTATTTTTTTATAGACAGTTTAAACAAATGGTTCATTCTCATTGACATTATCGCCAAATATTCCGAACATTTGGTAGAGTTCCAAGATCGTGTCGCTTGCAATGAAGCATCTGCATTTCATTTAATACAGGCCCGTTTTAAACGCCTTATCTTTACCCTTTCTGCTAAAAATTGTACAGGCGTCAACTCTGCCCTCGATCAGGCCAAACTAGAATAATATGTAATATTTTCTGATGGACAAAAGAGGCCACAGCCACTGTCTCCGAGATTTGGGTTCTGAAAAACACCGACAAATGTATTATCGAGCCTTCATAAACAATAAAATTACATTCAATGTTTTTTTAACCAGGAGATTTAATAACCACCAATAGCATTCGAATAGTTTTCATTAAGTGTGGATTCTGAAGCTGGAAATAAGCTATTTAATTTTTCACTGTCATAACAAAAATAGTAGCGGAGTCAACATAAAGTCATCTGGAAAAATTTGTCAAGATATTTTTAAAATGGGACTTTTTTAAATACCGGTCAAGTCTGCTGAAAAAGATTGGTTTATTGATGCAAAAGAAGAATATCAGGTGCGCAAGTGGTAGAATTAAAAAGTAAATTGACGTAGGTTGCGTTACGATATGCAATTAATGGCATTTGACATATTAAATGAGATGGCTTTTTAACAAATTTTGAAAACATCTATTGCATTAAGGATGGGTAATTAGAAAACAGAATTTCAAAATGTTATAGTAATAAAATATCGAAAACGTGATATGATCCATAATTGAAAAAAACATTTTGGTTGGTAAGGTGGAGAAAATTGTCTCAACCAGGAAACAAGTACATAAGATTTTCTCAAATGCACATTTTAAAAACGTTTGCATCTGGGAACTATGTAACAAATAATTATGAAATTGTAAAAATGCTAAGAAAGAGAAATGTATTTTAATATTTACAAATTAAAAGACTAGAATGGGTATAAAAGGAGGAAATGTGTCAAAGCTTAATAAATGAATTATTATTTTCATCAAGTGTTATTTTGTAAGCATTTCATTTTCTTTATAATTTGTCACACAGAAGACCAAAAAAGCTTCGTCACTGAGAAAAATACCTTCGAACGCATACGTCTCTTCAAAGCTATTGTGTATGATTTTGACCCCATAAAAATACTCAACCAAAAGTTATAAGTACACTAATTATACCTTTATGCAAATAAATTTATTTTCACCCATGTACTTATATCAAAAAAAGTCGAAATTTTCAAGGAGGGATACAAATACGTTAACAAATATCAGGCACTGAGACATGCTTTGACCTATATGAAAATCTGTCAAGGACAACGTTGTCATTGAATATGTAGAAAATTCGCTCACAACCTAATTGTAAAAGATATTGACTAATAAATCTTTTTTCACAAATTAACATCCGGCATATTGTCAGGTAATTGTTGAAATATGTTCACAGCTCAGAAATAGACTCTTATTCTAATGGGCAACACGACATTTAGAACAAAATTCCATGAATGTCCACGTGGCTACTAGATTGTAGGTGTATAGGTGCCACAGCGATAACTAAACTTATGCTAGATTGCCAACCTGAATTTTTTGAGTTACTCACATATTTTCAGTAACACCTTGTTTGAACATACATTTTCTGTTATAAGCTTTACCACCAGAGATAAAGCTATTCGTTTTCTTTACAGCTAGGAATCAAGCGATGACTCAGATCGGTACTGAGCTTTAATAAGATAAGCATCATGATTTGGATAAAGGTTAACGTTATTATCATGTAAGCTGTAAGCCATTCTATGACCATAAATGTAACACACTAGCTTAGATTTTACTAAACCTAACACTTATTCTTAATATGGCGCTGACCTCAATTTATTTATGGAAATACTCTAAAGCCAAAAATGATTATTTTTGCAAGTTTTTCTCTTGCACATACACTTTATAATGTAATCGGTCGTCAGAAAATAAGCATTATCTTGCGAAGTACAGCACAGTGTAGCTTCTTAACCGGTTTTTTGATCCACATTTATCACGATACAATCAATACGTTTCAACGATAATTTCAGTGAGAAAGTATTATATGTGTTATAAGTACGTTAGAATTGATGATCTTTGTTTCAAAAATTTTGCAAACACAACAGGAGATCTGATCAAAATCTTCAAACCCAATCAAAATTAAAGCCAAAACTTAGAAGATTTCCCTGATTTTAACAAAATAAATTAGCTGAAATAATAAAAATACCTTTTATGTCAGCTAAAAAATGACACCGGAATTAGAACCACCACGCCTGCTGAAAAAAGATAGTCAAATGGAAAAATGTTAGGAAAAACAAATACACCCGTGTCTTACCTTTACCTCTTATCCTACCAAGAAAGATAATACCAATTTTATCTTAACAATTGTCCTACCTGAAACGTTTTAATCTAGATATCACGATAACACACATAACCATTACCTTAACCATGATGCGTACCCGTAATGTGACCTTAAAGTTAACGGTTTCGCATATAATTATACTGATGATAACGTTCTAAGGAATCATATGAAGTGGTTGCTTGTTAATGTAAAGAATATTGTTTTAATGTTAAAATGCCCTTAACGTCTAACGTGACAGAAATAATGAATAGAATGCCATCAGTTAACGTGTTTCTTTGCGCTTCAATTCAAGGGAATTACGTAAAGGTAAGGATTAGAGGGAAGATAAGTATCAGGTTTAAGTTTAAGGTTAACATCAGAGTTGACGTTAGGGTCGCAAATATTTTAAGGGTTAGGATACTTATCCTGTAAGATATAGGGTTAAGTTGATGGTAGAGTTTGGGGTATAATAAAAGTGACATTTACGTTTTATATTGTGGTCATTGCTAATGACAAGACAAGAATATAATTTTACTTTCTGAAATTTACCATTAGATCAACGGTTTCAACGCGCATACATATAACCTATGTTTAAGGATTCATTCGAATCAGCCCTAGGGTTTTTGCAAATGTATTTTTGAAACCCACGTAAATCTAATAAATTTGTGTTATGAAAATTTATGAAAAACACTTAAATATATCTTAATGTTTTACAATGAACTTAAAGGAAAATAATTGCTGATTGGCTGATTGAGAGCATGACATTTTGGACAGCATTTCGACCATTTCTGCGTAGCTGCTAGTTTTAAGGGAGATACATTGCCACGGGTTTCACTACCCAGGTAAACCTTTGCCAACCTCGAGTTCGTAAGTAACTTACAGAAATTTACATCTTTTCTTTTCTATGCTTATCTTATATGATGATTTTCTTAACTTTACCTATCAAAAATTTGGATTCATTTTGCGTGTTCTATAATTATTCGGCAACAATGTGCTTTTTGGTGACTTATTATGGCCACTTCACTAATATTGTACCATTGCAAGAGTGGAGAATTTCATATTAATCTAGAGTCGCGCTGAAAATTCGCAAAGCTAGATATTCACTGCTGATTTTCACAAATTTTTTGAATCCATGCCATCAAGTACGATATTTGTATTTACTTCTTTAAAGTAAAAAGATATTTGTGAACAGAAAACTGGCAATAAGATATAGTTAAATAAATGCGAGTTACCACGATTGAAAAACGATGGTCATAAAAAAATTTCACGATAAACAAATACACCCGTGTCTTACCTTTACCTCTTATCCTACCAAGAAATATAATACCAATTTTATCTTAACAATTGTCCTACCTGAAACGTTTTAATCTAGATATCACGATAACACACATAACCATTACCTTAACCATGATGCGTACCCGTAATGTGACCTTAAAGTTAACGGTTTCGCATATAATTATACTGATGATAACGTTCTAAGGAATCATATGAAGTGGTTGCTTGTTAATGTAAAGAATATTGTTTTAATGTTAAAATGCCCTTAACGTCTAACGTGACAGAAATAATGAATAGAATGCCATCAGTTAACGTGTTTCTTTGCGCTTCAATTCAAGGGAATAACGTAAAGGTAAGGATAAGAGGGAAGATAAGTATCAGGTTTAAGTTTAAGGTTAACATCAGAGTTGACGTTAGGGTCGCAAATATTTTAAGGGTTAGGATACTTATCCTGTAAGATATAGGGTGAAGTTGATGGTAGAGTTTGGGGTATAATAAAAGTGACATTTACGTTTTATATTGTGGTCATTGCTAATGACAAGACAAGAATATAATTTTACTTTCTGAAATTTACCATTAGATCAACGGTTTCAACGCGCATACATATAACCTATGTTTAAGGATTCATTCGAATCAGCCCTAGGGTTTTTGCAAATGTATTTTTGAAACCCACGTAAATCTAATAAATTTGTGTTATGAAAATTTATGAAAAACACTTAAATATATCTTAATGTTTTACAATGAACTTAAAGGAAAATAATTGCTGATTGGCTGATTGAGAGCATGACATTTTGGACAGCATTTCGACCATTTCTGCGTAGCTGCTAGTTTAAGGGAGATACATTGCCACGGGTTTCACTACCCAGGTAAACCTTTGCCAACCTCGAGTTCGTAAGTAACTTACAGAAATTTACATCTTTTCTTTTCTATGCTTATCTTATATGATGATTTTCTTAACTTTACCTATCAAAAATTTGGATTCATTTTGCGTGTTCTATAATTATTCGGCAACAATGTGCTTTTTGGTGACTTATTATGGCCACTTCACTAATATTGTACCATTGCAAGAGTGGAGAATTTCATATTAATCTAGAGTCGCGCTGAAAATTCGCAAAGCTAGATATTCACTGCTGATTTTCACAAATTTTTTGAATCCATGCCATCAAGTACGATATTTTGTATTTACTTCTTTAAAGTAAAAAGATATTTGTGAACAGAAAACTGGCAATAAGATATAGTTAAATAAATGCGAGTTACCACGATTGAAAAACGATGGTCATAAAAAAATTTCACGATAAACAAATACACCCGTGTCTTACCTTTACCTCTTATCCTACCAAGAAATATAATACCAATTTATCTTTACCATTGTCCTACCTGAAACGTTTAAATCTAGATTTCACAGTAACACGCATAACACTTGCCCTTATTATGATGCGTACCCCTAATGTGACCTTAAAGTTAACGGTCACTAATGTGATTACACTAATGATGGCGTAATAAGGAATCATATAGAGTTGTAGCTTGTAAAAGTTAAGAATATTGTTTTGCTGTCAGAAATGCCCTATATTTGCTAACATAACAGAAAAATTGAATAGAAAGTGCTCAGTTAACATGTTTTTTGTGCTTCAATCCAAGGGAATTAAGTTCAAATTTATGGTCAGGATAAGAGGGAAGATAGGGATTCGGTTTAAATTTAATGTTTACATCAGAGTTAACATTAGGGTCGTAAATAATCATAGGATTAGGATTATTATCCTGTAAGATATAGGGTTTAGTTGATGGTAGGTCTTGGGTTACGATAAAAGTGACAATTACGTTTCTTGCTGTGGTTATTTTTACTGTCAAGACAAGTATATAATTAGACTCTCGAAAATTTACCATAAGATCAACTGGTTAAAACGTTCAAAGTGATATGTAATGTTTAAAGAACTATTAAAATTATCCCGTAGGATTTTTGCTTATTTATTTCTGAAACCCACGTTAATCGAATAATTTTGTGTTATGCAAATTTATGAAAAATCACATAAAACATTTCTTATTGTTTTACAGATTGGCTTTTAGTAAATATACTTTCTTTTAAAATTTTTAAAGCCCAGGAATTGACTCTAGGGCTGTATGGGACCATGATATTTTAGACAGCATTTCGACACTTTCCCTAAAGCTGCTAATTTTTAAGTGATACATTGCCACTAGTTTTGTGTAAACGTTTGCCAACACTGAATTCGTTAGTAACTTATAGAGATTTAAATCTTTAAATTTCTATGCGTATCCGATATGAACATTTTTTCTTTACCTGTCAATAAATTTGCATTCAATTCGTGTGTTCATTTCGTGTTCTGTGCGGGTTATATAATTATGTATTTGGTAACTCGTTATGGCCACTTCACTTGCAATGATGACGCCGGCTATTTTGCTCTGCAAGACTCATGCTTAAATTGTCATAAGTATCAGGATATTTATTTTACGATTGCAAGATTAAAGTATTTTATATAAATTTAGGAACTTGCTGGAAATCCATATACTGGTCACAAAATCAACAAATAAGCTAAGCAACCCCAAATTGCGTAAAAGAGCGAAATACTGTTTTAACTATCTGGCATGCAACATGAACAAGGCTTGTAATTTCTATTAGAGTTGTAAATTTTAAATTCTATTGCATTATGCAGTGTATGCTTTTGACCTATTGTTCGTTTAATCCAAGTCGAATTAGCAGGTTTTTAGTGATTTTGCCGAACGTCTGGGTGGCAACATTCGTGGAGAAGTCGACGTTATTTTCAATATCTTTGACACTTCACTTTGATGTTCATCGTCATTTTCAGGAATGAATGGTCTCAATTTGGGACATCAGACCATGCTCAATAGGCTATGCAGTACTTATTTCAAAATTAAATGAGGCTACATATACATTCGATGGGTATTCATTCAAACGTTAAAGGTTAGTTTAAAAGCATAAGGAGGAAACAAACCCTACCCTACGTTCTGCCCATTCGCAAAATACAACAGTATTCTTCTAAATGCATAATAGACTATATGTAATTAGTTGTTAGGAGTTTATTACTGAGCAATACAAGGAAACTATCAAACCAAATTGACTTTTGGTTGAAATTGTAACGAATAAACTCGGAGTTTGATTACAAATTACTATGAACTGAAACGATGTCCATACTTATATGCAAACTTAAGTGAACTTCATTTGATGAAGTTTGTTCATTCAAGATAGAGTTCTAAAGAGTTGCCTTGATCCCAAATATATAAGGTCGCCCAAGTGACCAAACGATTTCAATGGTGATAGGTTTGGAAATCAATTTCTCTTATTAATTTAGTACCAAACTATTGTGTGACCGCAAACGTCTACATTTCTTTGGAACTGTCGGCTTTCCATACGCAATCAATTTTTATTCCTGGTGTTAATGGTAAAGTTTCTCGCCAGTCTGACATCTAACATAAAGGCATTAAAAGCAATTTGAAATGTGTAGAACAAAATTACTACTATAACGTACTCCACGTAAGCACGCAAAGCCAAAATCATCCATCAAAACTTATTACCTTGCTCTTTAATTTATCATTTGAAACAAAAACTGTTGCTGGTTTGAAGTGTACACAGGCTTAAATATAAAGGTGTGTATACATAGGCATTGCGATCATGCAATATCATCACAAGAGATATCCATCAAGCTGTACATATACATTGAGCTTAAAATTGAAATTCAGATTATTTTATGTCAAACATTTATGTCGCCATCAGTAGGCATATTACAGACCAAGAAAAAATGCTGAGTCTCTTATCCATGAATGAACGGAACTAAAATTATTGACAACAGCCCAGTTTGCCAAGCAATCTTTCCGTGCGCTGCAAATTGCTCCGTACCAGAACCAACTTTTGTCCTCTTTTGATGGGCAGAAAAGTCCACCACCGCTGTCTCCTATGCAGGGACTCTAAAGAGCAAAAGATATGTGCTGAAAATATTTTTACTATGCAAGACTTTAAAATGCAATTAATAATAATGAAACCAAAAAAATTATTCTTATGAATTATCATTGGCAGAGGAGCACATTGGTCAAAGACTCTTCATAATTTAATATTCTTCGGTCAATATGCTATCGCCTTAGGATAATAAACAAATGTACATGTGTCCTTCGTTTTCCATAAAATGCTTTCGATTTTGAACTCTTTTCATAATGCCTATCACAATCGTCACCGAAGATATGTTCAATGGGTTATACGCCACACAGAGCATTGCCTTCTCCATATGACTGAAACATATGGTTTTTGTAAATAATGTCATTCTTCCTCCCGTTTAATTCAATTTAATGTCAGGCCTCATCACCATTAGCTATTTTAATGTCAGGTTTTATTCGAGGTTAAGTTTAACGAGATCAAGAACATAGTTTCATTGTTAAAGTGCAATAAACATATCTGTATGCAGAAAGAATTGCAACATCAAGATGTGGAGACATGTTTATTATGGTGATGAGGTTAAATGCTGACTTTCACACATATTTTATTTGGTGATGGTAGCAATGTAATAACGTACCGTGCCTTCTGTCTTTATGCAGGACTTCCAATCAGATTTAAAAGAAGGATATTCCTGCATGCAGAATTCGTCCAAATCTACTTGAACTTGGGCCTCTCTGAGCGATTTCGGCTTAACTAACTCGCCCCCTGACCATTCCGTGTACATTTTCCCCCAACCAGTGAAGTAGCAGAGGGAACCTGGTGGCACGTTTACCCGACTTGACGGAAAGCAAATAGGTTTTGCTGCAAAACCTCCATAACGTCAGGAGGAAAAGAACAAAGAACAGTTATCTTTGGTGTAATTGTTAATTTTGTCAATGGCAAAAAAGTGTTATTAAAGGGAGAAAACGGAAACAGTCCAACGAATCATGTGCATTGTCAAAAAGAAAATGTAACGAAGCCATTTGACAAATGCCTTGAAATACCAAAAATATTTTGAATTTTGAGAACTACCGGTTGGCTCTTTCATATATTAAATGCATTATTTTAAGGGAGTTATTCAATAAGGTTTCGCATTTTGTATAAACATTTAACCAAAAAGCCTTTATTATCTGATTTGTGTTATTTATTTTGTGGAATATATGTAGTAAATTTAACATGAAGTGTTGAATGAAGGCAGAAAATTAGAAACGGCAGTCAAAAAAAAGGTTTGATTTTTTGTTCTTTAAACAACTTCTAGCATAATTTCAAGTGATTTATGATGGAATTGGTCAACACTCATATCATTGATATAACGTACTTAACGTTATCTGACCATCAATTTTTAGTATTACGAGATCAGTACCCTCAAGTGGTTTATCCTGATTGTAATTTTGGTGCACAATCGCACTCTGCACGGTATACAACTGCTCAAAGCCGTTAGATTTAGTAAAATCGTGGGCACCGACAACTATCAGTAGTGCCTGATTGACATCTCCCGTCAGATGGATTTCAGTCCCTACTGGAAATCTTGAGCACTTAAAGTATGTCTGTAGGCAATGGGCCGCAGTCAAAATAAGGGAGTTGCTGATGAGTGTTCCTCCGCAATAGGGATAGTTTCCGAGATGGTTCGTCCATAGCCCAACCTTGATAGAATTAAAAATGTCCATTAAAGATACGATAAAAAAATGTTTTTGACGCAAAGCAAATAGGTTTTGTTAAATTAAGTTATATGCATGCGTTTATAAATACAATCTTTTTGATATCCGCATAATTCACAACTTATTTCTTATACGTTAATTTTCACAAAGGGTTATTATTTATACAAACTAAAACAATCAAATAAGGTCACGATGTCTTTTCGAAGACGATTGAACGATTCAGTCAAATGTATGAAAATTGCTTGATTAGCATCATCAAAAGTGAAGTAAATGTGAAACACACAATGGCATGTCTTTGAAAAGCTTTTAACAATTCTTTTCTAAATTTTTTTCTAGCGTGAATGTGTGAGCCTGATTTGTTTGTTGTGACTTTTGCACGACACCCACCTCAGATCCCGCGTTTTCTTACAGCAAAACTATTCGCCACGTAAACGGTTACCCTGATTGTATCAATGACATCCACGTTCATTAGCACCAAACTGTTGTTAAATGTTAAAACATATCATTCTCACTATCGTAGTTGCCTTTTAAAGCACAGTGGGTGCTTATTAGAAAAGCACCATCTGTAGTCCCATTAACACAGTTTAAATTGCCAGTTGATTGTTTATTTTGCCCAAAACACACATTTTCATGGTTCAAGTGAAGTTATAACCAATTTAAACTTCACTTTAAAAACATTACTTTTACATTTGAGAGGTTAACATGAGGATTATTGGCAAAAAGTAATTTTAGCTGCGTAAAACGTCAAATGCTTACATTCCAGGGCCAACTGTTTGGCATAACTAGAACCTTCATTTTATCGGCTTCTTTTTTGATTTCCCGTTGAACATCCGGAACCCCACAGTCAATTGGAAAGCCGGGTTCAATTTCGACAGCTCCATATGATATAAGAGGAGAAATGCGCATAAAAATTTAATTTAACAATAAAAGTGGCCTTTTTTATAAAAACACTTTTTTTAGTAAAGTTAATGTTTATCATAATGATCGATAGGCTAACAAAACTTTTGAAATGGCTTGTGAAAAAAAAATCATGCACACTTCGTCTTTTGGGTTTGAACTGATTCAAATAATCTTTAAGTTCAGATGAATGCACTTTCAAATCTCCGGTTCTTACGCATGCTGCTCATAGGAAAGACAAAATTTTTACGGAGGCATTTTAAATCATAAAGGTTATCTTATTTGTCTTAAGTTTTGATGGATTTTGAGATTTAGCCACAGAAACACTAACATACTTGAGGATTCAAAACCTCTCTTGGTTTATAATTTTCTATCTTTTAATTCGTATCAGCGGCATACTTGAAAGCTCATCAAATAAAGGAATACATTGGTAGAACTAGAAATTTTATTTACTTTTATAAAAATTAACAAAGGTGCGTACCATGCGTAATGGCATACAGTTGAATCCAGTAGGCTGCAGTTAATTTAAAAATATTCATCCTCATGTTTCAGATGCCAATGCTGCACTCAAATCAGCAAAAGCAGCTGCCAGCATATATAACACGCATTGTTTCCAATAAGAGCAGCAGGATTGCGAAAACAAATATATTATCCAACCACAATTCTCATTGGCTTAACAAAATCGACTCAAAAGAAGGTGATAGATTTTTTGTGCGAAATAGGTTACCAAAAACCAGTTTTTGCATTAAGATATTTGTCGCAGTTGCCCCATTTTTTTCTATGTTAGTGCAACCTGCGTAGCTGAAATTTGTGGTCAATAAAGATACTTCTATGATGCGAACAATTTCAATTTTGACATTTTGGTTTTGTACAGAGGTTAACAGCTCGCCTTAAAATAATTCAATGTGACAGGTTACAGTAAAAACTTAAATAAACTATTAGCGTTATAGCCCTTCATATACGAAATAAGGATTACTAACTAAACTTATCACATAGTTTGACTTGGAGTATTAAAACAAATTCATACCGAACATTAAACTGTAGTCAATACATTCTGATCTTTTGGAACTGCTTAACCATTTTTTTCAATTATCTCTCAATTTAATCTTGATTTAAATCTCATTTTTTTGACCCTTGCTTTTATGTGGTTTGCGTCATAGCATGATTTTTAACTTATATTAATAAAAAATAGTTTGGACGAAATATTTCAATATTAAAGCGCTAAAAACCATGCTCTATTTTATCATGCAAATAAGACGGCCTTACAGTACACTGAGTGTTTCTAAGGCCTTTGAAGAGTTAATTCGTAGCTTAGTTTAAATGTTCGGTGGTCTGGCCAGTTGATGCTGTAGTGAAGCTTCATGCATATTAATCAGAAAATCCTCTTATTCTACTCTTAACACTAAGGTTGCTTTCTGAGCAAATTTATGAAATGTTGGGTGTCCTGACTTCTCATGCCGACCCCGGCTCTAGAAGTGCAAAGAAATTTTGCGGAAAATCACAAATAACTACAGCATCGCCAACACTCGTCCATGCGCCTTACCCCAATGTCCGTGCCGATTATTTCGCTCAAAAAAAGTAGAATGTAATGCTCGGTTATTTTATAGAATCCTACAGGCAACTTATCAGGCCGAAGAATGATCCTAATTTTACGGTAAATCGCACATTACCATGTAGACATCACTACTTGTAGTAAAACGCGATTCGCTGGAAAGGATTACGTCTTATAGTTTGATGCCACTTTAACCTTCTCTTAGAGCAACCACTCATACGCAGAGTAACGGAAGGTTTATATCTCATTTGCCGTTCGGAACAACAAAGTTGGACAACTTCTGCCTGTTCCAGGGTATTAACGATCGAGTTATAGCCCAAAGTCTGCCTCCCCTGGGATACAATTGCACCATATCATCAACGATTTCGACCATCACTAATGAGTTCAATTGACCTTTTTTTTCATATTTTAAAAGACTTTAAACCTCATCCTAGCAAACTAACCGAAAGTGGACCACTGATCGTCCTTGAAGAATTTAACGCTCGCGTCGAGACAAAATTTGCTGCCTTGCAGTAAATACTGTGTCCCCAAAATCACGGTTGCAGTATGTAGCATGACCTCCGTCTTCTGTAAGCCTGCGCTTAACACCTATTCCTGCTGATCAAAGCGATCTTCTTCCGTTCGACGTTGGAGACGACAACATATGGTTAACTCATTTTTGAACAGCTGCGCCAATGGGCCATCCCATGTCCGGTCTTATAGACGTCGGACCTAGATCGGTGAGTGTAACAGAGCGCGAAGTGGATGCTGCTTACGTTTGATAACAATATGATCAAGTGCACGCCACCGTTTGTGCACCATCACGTTTTGGAGCACAGGCTAAACATCGCAGGATTACTACGGTCCAGCTGATGTGTGTTCCGTTAACCCATGTTAGTTGTAAGGGTGGGGGGCACAACGTCAGTTAAAGTGAGTGGGTGTATTCATGTCATGCTGGACTCAACAATCCGCATCCCCAAGCAGGAGAAGTTAATCGTTGCCTTAAATCTTTCTGGCAGTTGCAAGAAGTGTTATTACTTTGGACAAACTGACCGACAGCTGCAAATGTGACTGTAACCCGCAGTTGGTCCTGCGAATGTTTGGCCCAGAGTCTGAGGTAGCTACCGTCCACCTGTTACGGCTTGCGTTTTCATTAACACTACCGCAAATAAATATCGACCGGTAAGCCTCCTGTTCATATGTTGCATGATTATGGAGAAAACCATGAAACGCATATGGAGGCAGTTTTTTTGAAGTGGCATCATCTTCTCTCTGGCACGAAGCACGGAATCCGTAGATGGAGTTCCTGCTTCACCAATTTTCTCTAAAGATTTGAAGTATGGACCCGATCTACTCATCCACGAAATTTGATGAACGCACTTTACCGAGACTTCAAAAAGACCTTTGATAGTGTGCGTATCCAACAAGGTGCAAGCTTTTGATTTGGATTTATTGATTGAGCCGTCTATCTCAGATTGAAAATCATGGCGACCATCAATCGGTGAGGTGGGGATTGTGAGTGGGCTACTGTAGGCCCCTTTTTGTTGCACAATGCTCTTCGGTATCTTTATTGATGACTGCGTACTTGGGTTGGAAAAGTGAGATTGCCAAGTTTAATGGGTGCCACAATTCATTGGATGGTTACACACAACGAAGTTCGTGAATAAAACCTACATAAACTCTGGCAATGCCAAAAAAATGGCGAACCACAGGCTTCTAGCATTAAATGATTCAACATTTACCACTCTACTATCGTATGAGTTAGACTATGTATCGAACGATTAACGGTCTGAATAACAGACCGTTACGTGTTAATGATGTTCTGTAAGATCTAGGAGTGTGGATCAGGCCCGCAATGTAACCACTGTTGCATTATGCAAAAAGTAGCAAAACACATGTTGTGTCATATCAAATGAACCTTTAGAAATTTCGACGAATTGTGCTTTACAACGGTTTTAAGGATGTTCGTTTTAACAAAAAAAGGATTTGCCTTTCCAGTTTGGAGACCATTTGATGTTTTTCAATTCCACATAAGTTTAAAAAAACGGCCAAAATGTCCATTTCCTGTACTCAATTGGTAGCAAATTGCGGCCTTTCAACTTATAGCGCGAAAGATGCCCTGGACTAACAAGGGGTCAGATAAGGAGACGTATGTAACTTATGATAACTGCAAAAGGGACCGCAACATCGGAAGGGGCAAATTATTTTGCGTAAATTTTTTTTTGTCCTCTTCACCAATAAAGCGTTGCCAAACTGTCCATTGAATCTGACATGTATGGAAGCACAGCAGTATTAATAATAATAAATAAACAGTGTAAATATGCGTATTGAGAGGAAAGTTCAAAGATGAATTGCACGTGCTCAGACCTAATGTATAAGATACTGCCCAGCACTTAGCCAATAGGAAGTCCAGAATATTATTTTTTTATAGACAGTTTAAACAAATAGTTAATTCACCTTGACTGGCATCTTGGAGAATGGTCTACACATTCAATGATACTCTGCATTAAACGACATTGATGTAACCAAATTTATTCTGTATTATTGCCTTTTGAATATATAGATAGCAAGTAAACCACGTTGGGAAGTGAGAGAATGCTAAATGAAACCGAACTGCATTAGATTTCCTAGGTAATAATGTTACATTATCAGCGTCACAATATCAAATTTCCTGTTATGCTAACACTGTTAAATTTACTTTTGGTTTCATTTCTTCATTGTCTTTAGTTCAAACCCATTTCTCACAGAAGAGGCAGTATGTGCCTTCCATGACATTTTTTATACTTCAACCTGCGTACTTACCAACCGTTTATAACGTCAAGTGGCTGACCCTGACCATGTCGTTTCGGGCTAAGTCAGCATCGTTGTAAATTCTGCAATGCTTATCTTTGTCATTATACAAAACGATTGTAACGGGAGTAGATTGTATTTTAAATATTCATATAAAAACAAAAATATATACCCAACAAATACAAGGGAGACTGCAATGGCCATTTCTGGTTTATAAGCTGTCATCAGGTAGCCAAACCCAACCCCAGGCACTGTGGCACCCGAGGTTTGAACACGTGACCTGTTAGGCAGACGTCTTACGCTCTACACACTATGTTAACCTAACGTCGACATACGTTTCACTTCTGGCCGTAAACAAAGGGGCTGAATATTCTCTCTATGTAAGTATGATCGTTTTAAAAATTCCAGACAAAGAAATATCCACGAATGATACTTAACAAAAAACTAATTTAAACATGACAAACATGAAAGAGTTTCATTTTTAAAGCTGCATTTTTCGCTGCAGCATCTCCATAAAAACAGCAGGAAAATAAAAAAGAACGGTTTACTTTGTTGCAATTGTTAATTATGTCGAAGGCAAACAAGTGTAATTAAAGAGAGAGAAAACGAAAACCATCAAACGACGCATGTGCATTTTTATCAAGCACATGTTACTTTGCATTTTGATAAACGTGTAAAAATACCAGAAAATAGACCAGCTTAAATTTTTGACAACTTCCTTTTTAGCGCATTCATAAAGTTAATTTAATAATTTTAGTGGGCTAGTCATTTAGGTTCCATATTTAACCATAAAAGACAATGGTTCTTATATTTATGTTACTTTTCGTGTGTATTATAAGACGTTTAATAAAGATGATGTGTCGGAATAAGTTCAAAAAACGGCGGTCAAAATTATAATGAAAGGTTTGAATATTTGTTTACCAAACAATTAGCCGCATAATTTGAAGTGATTTTTGATGTAAAAGATTAACACTGACATCACGTCAACGTACCAAAATTTATTTGGCCGTCAATTTTAAATTTCGTGAAATCTGTACTCTCAAGTCCCGCATCCCGATTGTAATTTGGATAAACGATTGCACGCTGTGCGGTAAATAACTGGTCATAGACGCTTGGTGTTGTAAAATCGTGTGTGCCGACAAGAATCATTAGTCCCCGTTTTAGATCTTCAGTGAGATGGATTTCAGTCCTTACTTAAAATATTGTGCACTTAAAGAAAGTCTGAAGGCAATGGGCAGTAGTCAAAAAAGGGAGGTGCTGATGCGTGTTCCTCCACAGTAGGGAAAGCTTCCATCTAGCTGCGACCATAGCTTCACCTTGATAGAAGCAATCAATTCTATTTCTATTTTAATTCTATTTTCTATTCTATTTTTGATGCAAAGCAAGTAGGTTTTGATAAAATAAATATATACATGCTGTATCAATAAAATCTTGTGTATAGCCACATATATCACGGAATATTTCTTATACGTTTATATTAACAAATTTTTTTTATTTATACAAACTAAAACAAGCAAATTAAGTGACTATGTTGTTGCAAAGACGATTCACCAATTCAGTCACGTGTATGAAAATTGCTTGATTAAATATTCATCGAAATTACTAAATTAAATTTACAATACACCGCAGCATGTCTTTGATCTCTTTTCAAAATTCCATTCTTAACTGGACCAGCATGATTTTCTGAGCAAGAAAACTGAGCCTGATTTGTCTCTCGTTAACTTACGCATGGCATGCGCCTCAGTTCCTTCGTTTCGTCAAAACAAAATAATTTGTAACGTAATCAGTTAACCAAGATTTTTCTAATGACATCTACGTTCATTTGCATCTAAACCCCTGTGAAAAGCATTAATTTATCTATCTCACTATTTAAGCTACCTTCCAAAGCACAGTGTGTGCCTATAAGTAAAAGCACCATATGTAATCATATTTACACGGTGATAATTGCCCGTTGATTGTTCTTTCTGCTAGGAAACAAACGCTTTCATGAGTCACTAGCAGGTATAAGCATTGGGAGAGTTACATAAATAGTATTAACTTACCTAATGCAAGCTCAACATAAGAAATATCAATAAATAATTATGGCTGTGTGAAAAATGCAGATGCGTACATTCCAGGGCCAAATGTGTGGTTTGACAGGAACCTTCATTCCCTCACTTTCCTCAATGTACTCCCGTTTGACCTTCAGAACCCCACAGTCATTTGGAAAGCCGGGCTCAATTTCAACAGCTTAATATGATTCGAGAGGAGATATGCGTACTCAAATGTCATTTTAGAACAAAAGTGCCTTCATTTGTACGAAAACGTTCCTTTCGTAAAAGTAAATTGTTCCTCTAATAACCAATCTTGTATAAAAAACTTTAGCAGTTGCTTAGGATCAACATTTATGCAAACTACGTCTTTGGGTTTGAACTGATTTAAACAAAGTTTAAATTTAAAGTGAATGCACTTTTAAATGACAAATTACCCGCCTAAACGGAGGCATTTTCTATCATAAAATTAATCGAATTTGCTTTTACCTTTGATGGATTTAAAGATGTAACAACGGAAATACTAAAACCTACTTTAGGGCAAAACACCACTCTTTGTTTATAATTAAACTGTACAAACTTTTTTACTTTCGTTTGATACTAACTATGACATTTTTAAAACGCATATTAAATTGATTAATAAATCGGTAAAACCCATATCGAAATTGACTTACATTTAAAAATTTTAAAATAGGCACAGACCATGCGCAACGGCAAGAAGTAGAATCAAGTAGGCTGCAGTTGCTTCGATAATATTCATGGTCATGTTTTCAATTGCCAATGCAGCAAAATAATCCAGTGAAAGCAGCTGCCATCATACATAACACACACCGTTTCCAATAAGGGCAGCAGGAATTTCGAAAACAAATCATTATCAACTTAAAAGGCTTATCGGCACTTCATCAAACTGAAATGCTTAAAGAACCTTTACAAAATCTTATCAACAGAGAATGATGGATTTATTTGCTAACTAGTTTACCTAAACCAGTTCAACAACAAGAAATTATTTTTACTCTCATTTTGTTAAATCACAACGTACTCGATACTCCTTCGCCTAAATTACATTTGTCTTATTTATCTCTATGTAAATGAGACATTTCGGGCTGAAGTGTTTAGTTAATAAATAAACTTATATAATGCAAAACATTGTATGGCTTCCATTTTGACATTATGGTGTCACAGTAGTTTACAGCTCACATAAAAATAAGTCAAACGGACAGATTACAGTAAATAACCTTAATATAAGAGACTTGGCAGTCTGAATTAATAACCAAACTGTGCACATATTTTGACCTAGACTATTTAAAAAATTGTATAGAGAATTTTATTGAAGTCCATACCTGCTGCTATTTGAAAAAATTAACCTTTTGTTATTTCAAGTAAACTCCAGAAAATTTCAAATTTTGATGGGAGAAAGATGTGTCAAATTAAAAATAAATTAACCATTCCACTGAAGTTCTCTTTTCTATGCTACTATTCAAGCTATAGAAGGCAGTGTCATTTATTTGATCAATAGTGAGGAAAACCTTACAGCCTTGATTCTGACCAGTATTTAACACTCATATAGCCAAAGCATCAAACGTGGGCGCACACTGTGAATATAATGCCCGATGTAGACAGCGAAACTGTTATTGTGATTGAAAATCACCTTTTTAAAGTTCTTAATCGTACGCATAGCCCGTATATGCTGTTCCCTTGGATATCGAAATCAAAAGCATATTTAAAAGATTGGAAAAGGAGCGTGTGTGCATACTGACCCTGATATAATAAAAAATAATCTTTAAACGTTGTCGGCAAAATATAAATGTTTTCTCCTATAAAGGATGCCTTGTATGACCGAAGTAAGAAGATAAGGGAAAAGAAACTGCTGGGAATACATGTGCATTTGTGTCATATTCTCAGGAAATTATGTTTGTGATTTAGGAGTGGGAAGCATGAATATAAGATTAAGGTAAAAATGAAGCTTCAGGTAATAGTTTGGTTAGGTGTGAGATAAAGCTACGGGTAAAGGTTATTATCGTGTAAGCTGAATAGTTACTTTTAAATGTAGAAGCGTATTGGTTAGACGAAAAAAACCGATTTAGAAAGGCCATATGCGAGCAGCAAAGAACAAATTCACCAGGCTGCAGTTGACTGAACAGACAGATATGAATCATTTTGTTTTCAACTTTAAATTAAATTTGGCATCTCTTGCACACAGCAAGCACTCAGGTGAATTTTATTCTTTTAGAAGACGTCTGCGCGCACTGGAGCGATTTTATCTGATGCAGGCTTAACATCAATTAATCTACGTCTGCTTGTCAAGAGTACTAAGATGTGTTTCAGTATTTTTTTCAGTTCAGGTTCTTTGGATTTAACTTCATATTTTTGACAACGAACCAAGCAGTCAAACATATTTTTTATTATTTGGAGAAGGCTATCCGTGAACTTTTTTTATTCATTTTGAGCCGAGACAAAGGCAAATGTATTACAACAAGGCATTTTGAAACAACAAACGCTTAACCCATTTTCAAAGAGCTTTTGCCATTAAGCTCTCCCATTTCCGGTCTTATAGGATCCGTTTTGACGTCGAAACAAGATCGGTAAGTGGAACAGAGAGTGAAGTGGATGCCACGTAAGTTTGATGGGAATATAATCCTGCGCACGCCACCGTTTGTGCACCACCAGGTTTTGGAGCACACGCTAGACGTCGCTGAATTTATTCGGTCAAACAGATGTGTGCGCCGTGTATCCATGTTAGTTTTTGCGTGTGGGGCACAACGTAGGCTTAAGTGAGTCTTTTCGTGTCGAGCATGTGGTGAATGCTCTCCTGGCCATCCCTTGGTAGTACCTGAGATTCGCCTGCGGTTCCATGAAGCTGGGTTTTAACTGGCAATTTAAATAAGTTGTGAGTTTCCAGTGTTTTGCGGGTTTCGATAACCTGTTGTTTGCTATGCATTTTTCCTATCTACGCCAATTTCAACTACCATACTAACAGGGCGGAATGCAATTCCCACTGCAACGCAGGATAACACTAATCGCTCCTACTCTTAAACACGATAGTTTGCTAACGGTGGTGTTTGGCAATCCTCTGGGATTTACATGCAGCCCTATTTAAGGTCAGTACTGCTTTACTCAGTACGGAAGAAGAAAATAGAAATGATGCTTATTAAATACTGGGTGTCCTGCCTTCTCAACCCGACCGCGGCTCGAAAGGTGCAGAGAACCTCGGTGGAAAATCTCAAATAACAACAACATTGCCATCTTTCGTCTATCCACAGTACATTCATATCTATTTCGATGAATTCGCTCTGAAGCAGATTTTAATGTTTGTACGCTATAATGCAATTTAATGGATAACGAACCGGAATGGAGAACGGCCCAAGGCACATGGAAGGCAAAAGGTAGAAAAAGCACTGGAAGTAAAATCTGTTCTTTTTAATTTGACTATTCTCAATTTTGTTGCAGTGATCGATTGGCTCAGTGTGTAGTAGACCTGCAAGCTCTAGGGGAAAGTGCAAACGTGAACTCTTGATGGTGGCAACAGCAGAACATTACTTCACCCACTATTCTCGCCCTTCTCGGAGGTGCACGTCGTTAACACCAGGACCGATTTGACAACAAGTATGGTGACATCACTACGCGCTGAGACTGCCATATAGTTTTTAACAAAGCAGCATATTTCTCATGGTCGCGTCATATGCAGCAATGACGCCTGGAAATGCAGTTTGCCTGGATGGCCTGCAAAACCCAAGCATACGTGGAGTGAACAAGATTAAAAAGATATTGCACGTCATCACGTCCTTCTACGATACTTGCGTCAAAGGAAATGCAACTTAACGCAGTAACCTGGGTTGGTAATTTATCCCAAGTCCCCTCAAACACGAATCAACCAAATTTACCAACGTGATAACGTGAACAGAAAAGGACATTGGAGACCAACATGCCACTTCTGGCTTATAAGCCATCATTAGACAGTCATACCTAATCCGAATTGTAAACCAACTGGTGTTGTTTTTTCGATGGCGATCAGCAAACTGTGGATATTCGATCTGCTTAAGGAACATGTATATTTTGTTGTGGCATGGAGCTCATGTTATAGCTCTCATTTGTCGGATGCGATTGGAAATATGAGTTATCGGGTTTGTCTAGCCAATCCGCTTAAGGAAAATTTAGGCCCCTTTTTGTCTTGTATTTTACGTTAGAGCCCTAAAAGGCAGTCGCATAGGGTCGTGTAGCATATGGTGGAAAGTTAACCGAAAAGGACAAGAGAGACCGATATGGCACTTCTGGCTTATAAGCCGTCATCAGCGAGTCATCCCCTGTCGCATCTGTGGACAATCTGGGATTCAAAACCGCGACCTTTGGTATTTGCGTCGATCAATATTTCATTGAACCACAGGTCAATCGTTTTTTTCGTTAGGGATCGGTAATATGATTTATAGGGTTGGGTGCACTGATCTGCTTAAAGAAAGTTATGTTTATTTGTGCCTAGGAGCTCACTCTAGAGCACTCGAAGGCGGTCGCATTGCGAAGAGTAGCATATTTTGATAAAGTGGAACCCACAAAGACAAGGAAGACTGGCGTGGTCATTTCTGACTTATAAGCCATCATCAGTCAGCCATATCCGGTTCCGTTTATAAACCACCTGGAATTTGAAAACGAGATCTTTTTTGAGTTGAAATGTCTACAATTGAGCCAAAGGTCTGTTGTTTTTAGGTTTGCGTTCAGGAATATTAGTTATAGGGTGTGGATTACCGGTTTGCTTAAAGAAAATGTATGTTCCCTTGCGTCATGGCACTCGTTTTCGGGAACTCGCTGGCGATTGCATAGCAACGTGTGGCTTATGTTGATAAAGTGAACCAACAAAGACAAATGTGTCCGGAATGGCCATTGCTGGCTTATAAGTCGTCAGCAGCCAGTCTTACCCAATTCCATGTGGGGACCACCTGGAATTCGACACCGCAACCTTCTGGATTTGATTTAAACGTTCTGCCATTGAGCCACGGGCCAACTGTAGTTTCGGATGTGATCGGGTAGAAGAGTTTTAATTTTGGGATCTCCGACCTGCTTAAGAAAAATGTTTGTTCTCTTGTGCCGTGGAGCTCACGTCAGAGCCCTCGAAGTACGTCGCATATCGACTTTTAGTGTACGTTGATAATGTGGAACAGCCATAGAGAAGGGAGACTGGCATTGCCATTTCTGGCTTTTTATCCGTATACAGCTAGTCATAGCCTATCGCATGTGTGGAAAACGTGGGATTCGAAACCACGACCTTTGGGTGTTTGAAGCAAACGCTCTGCATGTGAGACATGGGCTCGTTGTTTTTTTCGCTTGCGATCAGGACCATGAATTATAGGGTGCGGATCCCCGATCTTTTAAATGAAAATGTATGTCTCGCATTGCCATGCAGCCTACTTTCCGTTCAGTTCAGTTCAGATTTATTCAAGGAGATGTAGCCGTAGCCTTTGAACTTCCTATTGATTTCAATGACACTGCAACTTAAAAAGATTTTTAGCACATAATGGACGTTGGACAAAGTGTTTTTGTCCCCGTCTCTCTACAGAGTGTCGGACGCAACAATTATAACATAATATTACTCAAAATTGGGAGTAGCATTTCAATGACACGTAAATTGTGGATGGAATAGGTTTCAGAAAATGTGTTAGTTTCTGATGTCATGCTTGTACATATGGCTATACTGGTCAAAATACGCTTAAAAGTGTCAACGGATGGGGACATTATGGTGTCCAAAGGCAGAGTATTTCAGATCTAAATTACTCTGTTGAAGAAGAAAAACCTTCTTGCGTTCAGTCTTGTGCCCGTTACACGTAGTTAAAGAGGATGTCCTCTCAAAATCGAGGAAGTGGCCAGTTCAGAAAAGTCGCCCGATGCAAGGAAACCATCCTGACCCCGCAGCATGTGAAAAACTTGTATAAGGTCGCCGCGTAGCTGTCTTTAGTCCAGAGGAAACAGATCAAGATTGGACAATCTTGTCTCGTAAGTCAGGCAGCTTCGACCTCGAACAAGCTTGGTTGCACATCTTTGAACCTTCTTAAGTATGTTGTGGTCTTTGAAAAACCACGGTATCCAGGCTTGTTGGGCAAATTCCAATTTTGGTCACACGAACATCTCGAAGACCTTATTAAAGCACTCTTTGTCGAACTTTGCAAACGTTCGCTTTATTAGATACAAACTTGGTATGGCGGATAATTGTTTCTTTAAAGCAATACAACGCTCCATACTCCTAGATCTTTCTGGGCTTCTTCCTCTGTGTATTCCAGATAGTAAATTCGCTGGTGCACGGAATTGGTTATTCCAATTCGCAGAATATTGCCTTTAGTAGCATTGAATGGGAGGAACCAGTAGTGACATCATTCTTCAAGTCGATGCAAGTTGGCCTGTAGATTTGCTTCATTAGCTTCGTTGTGGATGACCATCCAAAGCGTTTATATCGTCAGCTAACATGTCGTTGTCACAGTCCAACCCAGTAACGCAGTCAGCAATGTATATAAGGAAGAGGATAGGGCTAAGGACGGAGCCTTGAGTAACCTGACTCTCAACCGCCACCTCCGCTGATTGTTGATCGCTAAGACGGACAATCTGAGATCGCCCAATCAAGGAATTTTCGCTCCACTTCAAAAGCTTTACCCTTACCCCAATACGGTGTAGTTTTTATAGGAGACGCTGGTGAGGCACGCTATCAAAGGCCTTCTCAAAGTCTATGTAGACTTTGTGCACCATTTTCCTTTATCGACCGCTGGGTGCTTCGTTACAGACAGTAGAGCAAATTGGTTATACAGGACCTTCCTCTGCGGAATCCGTGTTGCGTGTCAGAGAGAAGATGATGCCGCTCCAGAAACTGCATCAGTTCACATTTGATGATTCGCCTCATAATCTTGCAACATGAGGAGGTGAGACTTACTGGCCGGCAGTTAATTTCGGAAGCCCGGCTCCCACTTTTATGTATCGGGGAAATCCATACAGTCTTCCAATCCGGGAGCAATCTGCCTGCAGCGAGGGAGGCTCGGAAGAGTAATAAACAAATGTTCTGAAAGCTTTACGGCCAGCTTTTTCAACAAATTTGCTATCATTGCATCAGGACCTGGCGATTTGGTTTCTTCCAGCTTCCGTAGCTCCTGCAGAACAATAGGTTCTGTTATGACCACTGAGCCAATTGCCAGGATCTCTTACATCATTTAGTTATCAGCGTTTGAATTGGCTTTTCTCGTGAAAGTCGATTGCAAGAACTCAGATAGGTGCTCAGCCTTTTCCTCGTCCTTGCAAAAAGTGACGCATTCAGCCGATTCTACCAAAGGGATGGGATCTATATTTCGAATACACTGTCTAATGTAGTCGAATAAGAGTTTCGGGTTTTCTTCTGCACGGTTTATCAGGTTACTCTCGACACTTTGGTAGGCTTTACAAACAAGGCCTTTTACCCTGTTCCTCAGCGTCTTGTACTTCGTCAGCGATTCAAAGGTGTTTTCTTTTAGATAAGTTTTCCACAGCTTTCAATTGCGGTTTTCTTCACTCTTCAGTGTGGCCATTAGCCACTGGGGCCTGTTGGTGACCCAGTGTCTGTAATATGGCCTTAAATTCCAACCAATATTCGAGAATACACCCGGTGAATCTTTCAATCTCAATCTAAACGGTGCACATCAATTTTCATTTGGGTGAAATCTCCATGACATAGGTTGCATTTGACTGTGATGCTTCGATCGGGCGGTCGCATAGTGAGGTGTGGCTTATGTTTATAAAGTGAACCGACACAGATAAGGGAGACCAAAATGACCATTTCTGGCTTATTAGTCATAAACAGCCAGTCATTTCCAATTCCATGTGTGGACCTACTGGGATTTAAACCATGACCTTTTGTGTTTCAGTCGAACATCCTACCATTAAGCCATGAAACCGTTGTTTTTTGGTTGGTGTTCGAGAATATTAGTAATGGGGTAATTAGCACCGTTTTTGTATGTTCCGTTGTTTCCATGGAGGCAGATGCATAGTAAAGTGTAGTTTATATTGATAAAGTGAACAGACAAAAACAAGGTAGACTCGAATGACAATTTCTGGCTAATTAGCCGTCATTAGACGCACTTACCCAATTCCATGTGTGGACCAGCTGCGTTTCTAAACATAAAAACAGTCAAACGTTCTTACATTGAGCTACAAGTCCGTTGTTGTTTCGGTTGCGTTCGGGAATATTAGTTATAGGGTGCAGACCACGGATCTGCTCAATGAAAATTTATATAATGTTGTGCCATGGAGCTCACTATAGAACCCTCGCAGGTGGTCGAAAAAGTGAAACGAAGCTGATTTTGATTAACAGATCTGACAAAGACAAGCGAGTCCTGAATGACCATTTCTGGCTTATAGGCCGTCATCAGCCAGGCATCAACTATTCCATACTTGTTTTACCTGGTAATCGACACCACGACCTTTAGTATTTGATTCAAACGATCTGCCATTGAGCCACGGACCAATTGTAGTCTCATTTGCGATCGAAATATGAGCCATAGGGTGTGGAGCACCGAACTCTTTAAGGAAAATATGTGTTCAGTTGTGCCATGGCGCTTACATTAGACCTCGCAGGCGGTCTCATAGCGACTTGTGGTAATTAGGTAACAAAAAAGTCAATGATGAGCGAAATGACCATTTCTGGCTTATTAGTCGTAAATAGCCAGCCATTCCCAATCCCATGTGTGCACGAACTGGGATTCGAACCCGTGAAATTTTGTGTTTGAGTCGAACATTCTACAATTGAGCCACCAGTCTATTGTTTTTTTCAGTTGCGTTCAGGAATATGAGATAAAGGGTGTCGATAACCAATCAGCTTAAGGAAATATTTTGTTGTGTTGTGCCCTGGAGCTCACGCTGTCGACCACATTGTAACGTCTCCATATGTTGATAAAGGTTAAATTACAAGGACGAGGGAGACAGAAATGTCCATTTATGGTTTTCTAGCCGTCATCAGCCAGTCATAAACATTTTCATGGGTGGACCACGTGGGATTCGAAACCACAATGTTTGGTGATTAAGTCCAGCATTCTACCATTGAGCCACGAAACCGTTGTTTTTTTGTTTGGATTGGGAATATTAGTTAAAGTGTTCGGATCACCGATCTGCTTATAAAACATATATGTTCCGAGGTGCCATGGAGAGCACTTGAGAGCCCGCAATGGCAGTGGAATAAATAACACGATCAGGTGTCATGCATACTTCTTCGCTTCGTTCATTCATATCAGAAAAAAACATTTACATGCTAAAGTTGTGATTGTTAAGAATTTTTTCAATAATTGTTCATAGTTCCGAATAGGGAGGGGTGATAAAAAAAAAGGGGGTTTGACAGCAGTAAGTCTTAGGTGTAACTGTACCATGGGGAATGGGACCATAGGTAGGAAGAGGTGGTGGAAGAGTATACATTTAACTTTCATTGTTTGCGGAAGAGCAGAGAGTAAAGAAGGCAAATTTTGTGTACGCATATCCATACAACATACTGTGTGTAAACACGTTGGAGGAGTGTTCTGACACAACTGCGTTTTTCGGCCAACCGGATGGTTGCTTAGGAAGTGAAGGTTGTGCGTAGGGTTTGTTTCATTACTGTAGACCATTTTCCTTAACTTCTCGTCTGCCAGCTTTGTAACTTGGACGTCAAGGGAAGGGCAACTGATTGTTGCCTTATTCTTCCATGGTAAACTAGATGTCGGGAAAGATTGAATTTGACCAATGCCCTGAAAGCCTGCAAATGCCTTTTCTTGATTATAACGAACGTGACGTCAAAGTTTATGGCCCAGATCACCGGGGGGTACGAGCTAAAGACCAGCCGTTCAAGCCTCTGCAAAACCCTATTGGCAAATAGTCGAGACAGAGGCGAGCCCATTAGTGTTCCCCGCTTTTGCTCGTAGATGTGGCCATTAAAATTTGAAGAATGTATAAAGGACACAGTTCAAGGAGCTCGATGATATGCGATCGTTTGAGTTTCAATCGGTCTCGTCATATTTTTCCCGCAGAATGCCGTCAAAAGTATCAATAGTCAGTGAAGTTTGGATAGAGATGAATAACGAGATCAAGTCAGCTGACTTTATTTTAATCGAATCATTGTCCAAACTCTGGCTACTCACATTAATTGTTACAATATGCAATACTCTGCTAATTGGCGGAATATACCCGTGAATAAAAAGATATATTCCCTGGACCACACACCAGTATGAGACGCTCTGAAATTATCTAGGTGTGTGGATTTTGCCCTCACTGAAGCCATCCTTCCATTTCTCGAAATTAAAAAAGTCCATAAGGGGCATATTGTATCAAATCAAATGAGCCTTTTGTAAAAGCACGCATATCTAATGGCGTAATCAGGTTAAGAAATTTAACACATGAGTCAAACGAATCTTACGAAAAACTTCGTAAAAAAACAAGCCCATCCGCATTTTAAAAGTTATCATATGATGTTGTTAACTGTATTTTATACCAAAAACTCGTCCGTGCACCAACACAGATGACTGATGCGTCAGTTTCAGTCGTCCACGTTCTGTAGAATTAACCTAAGTCAGTTTTGCGATCTCGCCGCTACACGTTAAAATGGAAAACCAAGTATATGTGCTATCTATATCTGCAGTGAACGGTTTACAAGTTCTCTACAAATTTATGCAGGTTCCTAAAGCTTTTAACTCAAATTGATTCACAAAACTTACAGAATCTGAAACCATGTATATGTCGATGAAACACTTATTCCTATACGCGCATATTTTTCAGAAAAAAACGTTTAAACTTTAAATAAACGCATCTCAGCACTAATGATTTTTCTGCTGTGAGTGTATTTCATGTCGGTATCTTCAGTTTGTTCAGAGGAAAATTACAGTACACTAGAGAACTTCTTTTAAAGATAAAACATTGGTGGTTCTTTGTAGAAAATTATCCTTTTATTTAATTGAACGGCAAATAGGTATCTATGCATTACGCACAATGGGGCACAAGTATGATTTCGATTTTGTAACTTGGTTGCTAAAAGTTGGCGGGTGTATGGCTGATGACGGCTTTTAATCAAGAAAAATCCATTCCAACATATGCTACATCTCACCATGCGACCGCATGAGAGAGCTCAAACGTGAGCTCTAGTGCATAATGGAAAAAAATGTTCATTAAGCAGATCACTGAGACGCACAGTATCATAACATTCCCGTGCACATCCAACAAATCATTTGGCCCATAGCTCAATGTTAGAAGGTTCGATTCAATAACCAAAGGTCGTGGGTGAGTATCCCAGGTAGTCCACACTTTGGATTGAATCAGATAGGCTGATGGTAGCTAATTCGCCAGAAATGGACATTCCAGTCTCCATTGCCTTTGTTGGTTACATTTCATCCACATTTGCTAAACTTTGCTGCGTGACCACCTGCGAGAGCTCTAAAGTTATATCCTGGGGACAAAGGTGGCGGGTTTGTATCCCAGGTAGTCCACACTTTGAATTGAGTCAGATTAGCTGATGGTGGCCATTCTGAATTCCTTGTCTTGGTCAGTTGAACTTTATCCACATATACTACACGTTACATTGCCATGGACTGCAAGGGCTTTAAGTGTGATCCAGGGCACAACGGAACACATAGGCAGATGGCCGAGACGCACACCATCATTTTAATCCGAAAAACAAGGGCATGTGGCTGAACGGTAGCTAGTTCAACTCAAAGGTTGCGGGTTTTAATCCCAGGTGGTATACACTGTGGATTGGTTTTGACTTGCTGCTGATGGCTAATAAGCCAGAAATGGCCATTCTGGTCTTCCTTGTCCTGGAGGGTTCCATGTTATCAACCTATGCTACACGTCACTATGCGATCACCTGCGAGGGCTCTAAAGTGAGCTCCAGGGCACAACGGAACATACATGTTCCTTGAGAAAATCAGTTTGCTGTACACTATCATCATATTTCCGATCGCAAACGACAAAACGACGTATCCATGGCTCAATAGTAGAGCTTTTGGAGTGAATTATCAAATATCATGGGTTGTAATGCCAGGTGGTCCACATTTTGGATTGGGTAGTACTGGCTGATGATGGCTAATAAGTCAGAAATGGTCATTTTATTGTCCCTTGTCTTTGTCGATTTCACATTTGTGAAATAACCTTCTAACAAAGACTTCGTTTATTGGATGCGCAGTCTCGCAGATTGTTCCTGTCTTCCGACTCAACTAAATATACGCTTCTGCGTTCGAGAAAACGAAATCTGGTCCCTGATACGTGACTCTAATCTCTGAACAGAATACCATTTCGAGTAACAAAATCAAAGAGAGATTTCGAGATTTGGACGAGAGACAATCTAAAGCCTTCTTCACAATTTACAAGGCGGCTAAAGCTGTAAGTTCAATGTTGTACGCCATCAAGCGAACTTATGCAATTTTCAAAAAATGATTGCTTTTCTAAAGTTTTCAGTTCTTTTGTAAAGCCGCATCGTGAATACGCGATTCATAGCAGAATTTCAACCTACTCAAAAGGGTAAAGCAGCGAGCTCCTAAAATAGTAAGAGTTCAAGGTACACTGCTATACGAGATCAGCCTAAATAACCTTAATCACTATCCTATGAGGTAGAGGCAGTTGCGCGGAGACCTGATACAGAATTCAAGTATCGTGCGTGGCTTGGACAGCACACTCCTGTGTGATGTCCTATTCCAACTCGCCACTACAACTAATCTCAGGGGGCATCCTTTCAAACTATGTCTGCCTCAAGGAAGATTGGAAGTGAGAAAGTATATTGTTTCCAACCGTGTCATTGAACCATGGAATAACCTAACCTTGGCGATTGTAACGTCTTAATCTGTGAAGTCGTTCAAACATCCGCTTGGCCTTCATATTCTACAGCACCACGTGGACTATGTGAGTGCTTACCTAATAACACCAGTGAAATGCGTGATTCTGTCTAAATTCACTTGACTGTAGTTTCTTTACACGGTTTTGAATACTTGAGATCTTTTATGGGAAAAAAAAGTGAGTTCAAGGGTGTAGGCTTGCAGTGATGTGAGGTCAGGGGAAACTAAACAATGTCATTTGTGAAAACTTATTTTGATATGTCCTTCCTTAAAAAAGTAGGACAAATTATAGCAGAGATATGAGTAGATAATATTGTAGCACTACAACAGTTGCTATTTTTACGAAGCAGTAGGTTACCGGTCTGGATCGTTAAATGTCTCAAAATACTTTCTAGAATTACTGATTATTTTAAAAGAGAGAAGGTTATACAAGCTAGAAAGAATTGGAATCAGAGGTAACCACCTCATGTGGATCGAAATATTCCTCGTGGGTCGGCGACAGTTTGTGTGCATCGGCCAAGAGAGGTCAAGTACTACTGCGGTCGAGAGAGTGGCGTCCCTCAGAGTTCAGTACTAGGGCCAATACTGTTCCTTATATACGTGGAAGATTGTGTCAGGGATCTTGACTGTGAAGCAGCAATATTTGCCGATAACATAAAAATCTAGAATATAATCCAGAGCCCTGCCGATGTAGATAAACTACAGATCAACTTAACTCGTTTATGGGAGTGGTCGAATCATTTTGCGGTACAACGTTGGCTTGTGAAAAATACTTTGCTTATGCAACCCATCTTGATCTGCTGACAGAAGAAGCTACTTTTTTAACGGTGAAGCCTAACAAGATGTGGAAACCCTAAGGGAACTTTGTGTGCTGACGACCATAACCTTACAACTGACCTCTAATGTGGCGAGAGCGCATTGGCTGTGTTGCACGCCATCAGACAAGCCTTTTTTGGATTTTGATGAAGATCTTTTCGCTAAGATTTTTAAAACATTACTTAGGCCGCTATTGGAATATGCTGCAGAAGCTTGGAGACCCTGGTCATTCGAAAATCAGAACTGTCTCCAATGAGTGCAAGAGAGTGCCAGAAAAATGGCTATGAGTCAAAGCTCCTTGTCATATCCAACTCGCCTAGCGAATCTGAATCTGTTCCATTTGAGTTACTGGCAAATGCGCGGGAATCCTATGCACACATTCCGCATTTTAAAGGGATTTGATTGCTGCCTGCAATTCTTGGACTTCTTTGAATTTGCTGCCACCACCTATGTCCGAGGTCACCTATTGAAACTGCAAGCAAGACTGGATGTGTGCAAGTTCTCATTCTGTGTGAGAGTGGTCAAACCATGCGCTGCTCTCTCTGTAGACGTTGTGATGTCACCATCGCTTGAAAGCTTTAAAGGGAACCTTGACAGATTTATGTTCCGAAATGAGCTGGAGAGATGAGTTATGCATCTTAATTCTCGAGACTCAAGCGCCACTTATCATATGTTATGATCGCCTTTGACGTTTTGCAACTAACATGGTTTCTCTGTAAACCGAACATTTTTTCACGTAAACATAGGGCACTCAAAAGCCCATGCCTATCTCCGTCAATAAATGAAAATGAATTGAATGTGCGTAAACAGTGCGGGCAGTTCAAGCGGCTGATGTAGGTGCATTTTGGTGCACCGGGCACTGGTTGGCCAGTCCCTGGGCGCTGGATTCACAAGTGACCGCTCAGATTGATGCGTGAGATTTAGAATTAAGAATTAATATTTGGTTAGCACCGGCAAGGCACTGTCTAAGCAAACATTAGTAACGAAATAAAGTTATGACAAGGTGTGCAGATAAAATGTACAAATACTTAATAATGTAGACAGAACTTGTCCTGCTATGTCAACAGTTAGCGATATTTTGA